>PVLA01002734.1:0-251001 GCA_004027455.1 Hydrochoerus hydrochaeris | reverse complement strand
CCAAGCCTTCCCGTGCACCCATGGAAGTCTCATAGGCTGGGAGAGAACCAGGAAGCCAAACCAAGCCTTCCCGTGCACCCATGGAAGTCTCATAGGCTGGGAGAGAACCAGGAAGCCAAACCAAGCCTTCCCGTGCACCCATGGAAGTCTCATAGGCTGGGAGAGAACCAGGAAGCCAAGCTGTGCACGGTCAGGAAAGAAAAAGAGCAGAGCCCTCTGCTCCACAAACAACTAGACCATTCTGAGGAACACAGGCAGAAACGGTAGCAACTCAATAAAGAAACAATTTAATACTTATATGATTTGACTGACTTTGCAGTCCTAAACTAGGGAATCTGAGCATCTATTTAGAGGGTAACAATATTCAATATAGCAACTATTGGGGGTTTCCTACTTTCTTGTTTTTGTAATCCAATATTGTTCTCATTTTTTAGTCTGTTTTATTCCCTTTAAAAACATTTATAACCTCATGGGTCCAAATTATGAGCTGTCATTGGTTGCATTTGACTCCCAAGCTGAACACTCCTGCTCTGCAGTACACACCATGTTGATAAGCTACGTTGTTGGGTAGGTTGAATGTATTAAGTGTACTTTGAATTTATAGTATGTAGTGATCTCTGTTTCTAAGCTAATATGTCCATATCTTAACCAAGAACTCTGCCTGGCTGGGTATGTGCTAACAGAAAAACACAACAGTGAGTTTCCTACCCACAGAGCACGTGCCATAACATTTCACTTACAGCTTGGTTGTTTTAGTCACCGTGTTAGTGAAGAAGCACCAAGTCATTCATTAAAGACAAACAAAGTTTTAGGTTTCCAACAACTCCTATCACCTTGAAAGTCACAAGATTTGACATCTCATTTTTCAATCTAATATTTAGTTTGCATCTACTAGGGAAAATATATGCCATTCAGACTTTTATCTCAATGGCATGCTCACTCTATGTTTGTGTTTGTTTGGGTCAGGGCCTGAGTTTTACAAAAAAAAGTATGAAGTACTCTGTCAATCGTTCTCCTTCAAAGCATGGTATTTTTCCCCCTTAGATTGTATGGATTTTTTAAAGCAAAAATCACTTTCTTGGGGTTTTATTTTTTGTTTGTTTGTTTTGTTTTATTTTATTTATTTTTTAATTTTGTTTTTAATTTTGCCAGAATGTGAGGGCTGTCTCTCTCCCTTTTAACACCCCCTCCTTGCCATTTACATTATAATTGTAGATAAAACTTTCATTAGAATGATCCCAGAACCTAGCTGAAAGCATATTCCTAAACTGGTGCTCTGCTAAAAATGAATGTTTAAGTTTATAGTTTCTGACTGATGGGTCTAACAGTTTCTTTGTTTAGTTCTGCTATGTTTATAAGTAGAAGAATATAACTCAAAAAGTAATTTGGTTATTTTATCAGAAATTTAGTTATTTTATTAGCTTCTCCAATAATTTGAAAAGAAGAATGATGAGCAAAAATCTGACCTTGGTTGAATTTTAAGATTCAAAGGAAGTGAAGAATTGGCTGCTGTCCTTTAACAAAATGAGAAAACAAGATTGTATGGATTAAGACATAAAAACGATAGGAATTTTAGGATAAAAATTGTTCTCAATGAGGCATTTCTCTTCTCTTGGGCCTGGGGCTGGGGGACAGGTCATTTTTCTAAAGAAAAAAGAAGGAAGTAAGTAAAACAGCCCCTTTCCTTCCCAGTTTCTACAAGATGCTTGCAAACATACCTCCATGAATGTACCTGTTTTGCCACTGTGGGTGGAGGACATGTGTGATGGGTAAGGGTCATGAATGTACTCGCACAGGCTTGACTTAGCTCAGCCTTTCTTCTGCTTGGGTGTGAGCTGCTCTAATAAAGGGCTATCTTTGTCTGATTATCTAGAAGCAGTCTCTTCGGTATACTTTGGATGCCTGTTTCTCTTTGGTAAAACTGCCTACTCTTGGTCTTCAAATAAATTTCCCATTTCTCTTTCACAACAAAATGGCAATGGAAAACAATGTTTCTTCCTTCACCATTCTGAAGAATTAAACTACATTTAATCTCTTAGTTATTTCACTCTTTGTTTCTCAACATGTTCAGAACCCAGGCAGGGAAGATAAAAAAGGAACACTATCACTGAACTTCCACAGTGGTTGTGCCATGCCAGCATTTTAAAAAGCTAAAGTCAAGGATTTTTCTGAGGGCCTTCAGGCACGTGTCTTGCAGCAAGCAAACACCAGAATATGAGCTACATTTTGTCAAAAAAGTCCACAGGCTAATTAATTTTGTCTCATTTCCCCACGTCACAGCCGAAGTTGTCTTAGCTTTCATATAGCAAGACTCCACAAGAAGAAAAACAATTTAGACTGCTGATTATCTCACCAGCTTACTTATCAGAAAATGACCAGATCAACTCTGTAGAACACCAAGAAACTTTTCAAAATTACGGCTAAACGATAGAGCTTGTTTCTAATTTGAGACAAGTAAATAATATAAATCATTTTTTGTTTAAATCAGTTCAACTTTTTGTATGCTATTAATAATTAAATAGAATGAAGTTTAAAAATCCAATAGCAACCCTCAAAACTGTTGTGTTTTTAGGTGTGCACCCCTTTTAAGTTAAATTTCCATTGTTCTCAGGCATTTTTAAATTATTTGTTGTGTTGCTAATGACTTTAGCTATGTATACAGAAATTTTTCAAAATTTTCTTTTCATTACACTTGTCTCTCTAGCTGAATAATTTTATGTTCCTAGAAAATGATATGTTAGTAAAATAAGGGGTAATTAGAGTTAAAACATTATGTTAATAAGTTCTGGTTTAAAAAATATTCCAAAGAATCAAAGAAATTAGGTTAACATTAACCCCTACTATAGTAATAATAATTTTAGTACAAATATTTACATCATCTTATTATAGAATTATAACTAATCTAAATTAATTAGTGAAAGACATGCATAATTCAAATAATATATATATATATATATATATATATATATATTTCAATGAATTACTATATAGGAGGCCATAAAATTTAATTACTTGGTATACTATGCTTTATAATAAAAATATTCAACATTCCAAGTGCATCAATCATCTCTGAGTTGTTCTAAAACATATAATCTGGGTAAAAAATCTTAAGATAAAGTTTCATACCTCAGATTCATATAAAAGTCAATGTAATTTGAAAATGTACATTTAAAGTAAAGTACAATTCAACAATAAAATAATTAAATCATGAAGTTCTACTCTATGAACAGACAAACCAATGAATGCAAGTAAAAACTCTAGAAATAATGCCCTATTTAGAGAAGATAATATAATACTATGAGACAGATTAAGAGAAGATAATATAGTATTATGAGACAGTTTAAGAATGACTAATTTCTCTTGTACTTGTTGGGGGAAGGGTGCTTTTGGAAGTTGAATGGATCATGGGACATTATAGCAGAATGTAAAGTGTTGGGTTCAGATCGGAGGAAGCACCTCATTGGGATCTGACCTGGATTATAACCTCCCCTCGCTCCATCCCTTCTTCTCTCCCCCCCTTCTCTTGCTGCTTCCTGGCAGCCATAATGTGAGCAGTTTTTCTTCCCAAACATTTCCATCTTGAAGCCAGATGACTGTACGAGGACTAAAGCTTCTGAAATTGTGAGTTAAAACAAGCTTCTTTTTAATATCGTAGGTGTTAGGTATTTTGTCCGAGCAATGAGGAAAGTGACTAATGAGTATAAGTAACTTGTGTCATGTTAAGTGAATTTGGTAGCTATCTGAAAGAAAATGAATCACCTCACATCTAAAACCAAAATAAATTCTAGATAAATCTTAGAATTTAATAAATGAAAACATCAAACCTTAAATAATAGAAAAAGAAACAAAGACTCTATTTAAATACAGCAGCCTAGAGCAGAAAAGGTATGAGTGAAAGATGTTCAAATCTATAAAAATATTTTAAAAATCATGAGGTTTTAATTCATGGTAAAACTGTGATGAAAAGGACATTTATAAACAGAGATAGGAATTTGGAAATATGACTTAGCTCAATGAGATGGAGAAGAAATCAACAAAAACAAAACAAATTCCTATAAAGCATGAAACCAAAAAGTCGTATAAAACCACAGTACCAGGTGATCTACAATGATTTGATATCAATATCAAAAATTCACATACTTTAACCTGCAGTCCCTTGCCTTATGCTGCAAAGGTACAAATAAAGCACAAATAATATTTGAGTCAGACTATCCAACATAACCGTACTTGCATTGTTTAAAAATTTGACATATGTTAGGGTTAAACTCTGACATTTTTATGGTATGACTAAGTCTAATAAACCTTTGTTTTGAGAGACTAAATTAAATTCATTAGTTTTTCAGAATTAGTAAACAATTTGCTTTAACATTTTAAACTTTTACTTGGGCACAGAACTTGTGACTAGTGTTTCTTTTTACCATGTGATAAAATACGTATGAGCTATTTCACTCTTTTTAAACTGGATTTTGCCTTATAGATCTGCTTTTCATGAATACTTATGGGCCTTTATTCAATGAGCTAAAAATGCTATTGTCTGTCTAAATATAGGTTCTGGAAAGCTAAATGTTCTTAGCTACTTATATGTTGGTTGCACTTCAGTTTACCATTTTCCAAAATGTATTATATGGGGCTTTATTTCTGTAGGATGCTCTGAGAAAAGAGGTTTCCAAAGTAAAGTAAAATAAGAGATCTAGTGCATAATCCAACCATTGACAAATTGAACAAAATAGTGACTCTGAGAAGTTGTGTAGAAAACAAAAGAAAATCATATTTAATTTGCTTTTATTGAAAGTTATCTGGACACCGAATCTGTTTGTTCTTAATAACAAGGAGCTTATTTTCTATGTAGTGTACTTCAGAAAACCCGTTAAGACTGCTCAATTTGTTTTCAGCATCTAGAGACAATAATCACTCAAATGAACAATAGGTAGAGGCACTAGTACTTAGGGCATGTAGAACAGAAAAAGTGAGTCACGGAAGCAGTATATGGGAGTTAGAGACCTTCGAGAGGGGTGGAGGTGAAGAAAAGAGAACACAGAGCATGAAAATCATATTAGCAAACCAGAGATCTGCAAAAGGGAAGAAAATGCAGAAAGGAAGTGGAGAAAGCCTAGCACAGATTAATTTCTAACATCAAATTTTAATTATATTAATACTACACAACTGACGGGAACTGCCACTGAGAGATAGTGGGCAAAATTCTTTACAAAAGCATGTCTCAACAGTCTTACATAAAGTTCTGCCAACTCACTCCAACCACTGTGGAGTTTCAAACAAGTATTGAAGCTGTGCTGGACACGGGGACTGTCTGGCTGTGGCTCCAGTCATGGGTGGAATCTTGTGGTTCTTTTGTCTTCTGGTTCAAGGATGATGGAATTACAGTTTGCTTGAACTGGACAGGATAATAAATATCACATTTAAATGCTCTTATTTATAGAATTGAGAAACTAAGAAAGAAAATAAGTTTGTCTAAGGGTAGTCAATGAGTTTAACGTTGGTTCCATAAATGGTTAAGAATGGAATTTTGAAATCGGAGAATCACGGATTTAGATGCAGGGTTTGTTTTTTTATTAGTCATGTAACTTGGCACCTTATGATTCACTTTAGGAAGGTGGCGCTTTTCTGTAGAATTCTTTCCAAAGCAACGAAAAAGGCACAATAGACAAAATGGATAGTACATTGTCAACAGATTGTAGACAGTAAATGGCAGCTTGTAAGAGTGGTAATTATTGTAATCGTGTCATCAGAAAAGAAAGCAGGCATAAAAACTGCAAGTTCAAGCTGAAGAGCTAGAAGGTCCTCTATGGCATTTTCTTTCTTCATATGTTTAAGTCACCATTGGTATCAGTTTGAGTTCACAGAAAACCAGCCAATATGTTACATGTGTACAGATGTGTATCTGCAGGGAATTGGTTTATTTGATTTTGGGGGCAGAGTCAAGATCAGCAGACTGAATCTACAGAATGGAATGCTATGATAGTATGTATCTTGAAACAAAGAATTGACATACATAAAAATTGCAGACTATGGAGACCCAGAGAGTTAATAGTATAGCTCCAATCTCCAGTCCTGAGAACTAGGAGAAAAAGTGCTATAGTATGATTGCCATCATAAAGCCTGGAAGGCTTAAAACTAGTGTTTTAGCTGGAGTTTAAGGTAGATAAAATCTAACATTCCAATTTGAAAGCAAAACAGAATTTTCTCCACCAGAGGGAAAGATCAATGTTTTCATTTATTCAGACTTTTCACCTACCAGTTGAGCCCCACCCATAAGAGAGGGTCATCTGATTTAGTAACTCCACCAACTGAAACATTGTTAATAGCATAAACTCCTCTACAGAAACATCGAGAACATTTTTTTGTCTGTGCACCCTGTGACCTACTCAACTTGGTACATAAATTGTCATATCATCTCTCAATTTATAAGTGAAGAAATGTGATAGATTCATGTGCTTCACATGCAGTCTTAAAAATGCTCCATAGTTATTCATTTTTTCATTCATGTATCCATCTGTACACCTGTCTGTCCATCTACCCATCCATTCATCTGCCCATCCAACCTTTCATATGTCAGTTAAAAATAACATTAGCAGATTAGTGTTCACCTAAGCCTTGTTTTTGCCCCTTGTTTCAGTGTTGCACAAACAAAAAGGAAAAAATGATACAGGCTGTTTAAGGATTTGAAAATAATTTGAGGTAACCAGGGGAACGAATAATTTGAGATCATTTCTTAGGTTTTTCATAAGGTGTAGAAAATAATCATTGAGTTTGATAAAAGCCTGAAAGACCATTTCATCTCCACTCTTTACACTGAGGCAGTTTGCACCAAAAAGCCAAGGAAATTCAATAAAAAACTGTGAGTAAAAACAAATCTACTGTGCAGAATGCCTTTGAAATGAACCCTGACTTCTGTATCACAGTGATTTTCATTGTGTTAATGCAACATATTCTCTCACAGGTGTTTCTCCCTGCACAGTTAACTATGATTCATAGTTAATAAATGCTGGATTTACTATAAGCTATGCAGGTTTTAGTGTCTTGTACATATGGATGGTTAATTCTTGAGTTCAACTTGAATTTCATTTGGACTCTGTGAATAGTAATGTTTTATTTTTGAAAATGAGCCACAGACTCTAAACCTGATCTTAGTAGTATAAATAAACTCTACTTTAGTTAGAATCACACACATTTTACATCCTGACATGTGTCTACATCAGCTTGTGGTCAGAGGATCTGCAGGAAACGCCCTAAAACTGACCCGTGTGAGTTGATTTTCAGAGTGGGCCATTGTATTATATATAATTTCTCACTTGTAACTCTGTCTGTCATGTTGACAGTTAATTCAGTAAAGCTCTACCAGAAGAGGGAGGTAGAGAGAAACTCAAGGCTGAAACAGAATTTTTTTGTCTTTTTGTGTCAGTGGCAGCCAACGATGCCTCTGCCACAACAGCAACTCCTCCCCTCAGCAGGAGATGAATTCACCTTACAGTTTTCCAACACTTACAGATCTAGCTTATTTGTGCTCACCTCGGAGTCGTGAGTATCCGGAAGCCAGAATCTTCTAACCAGAGGCTTAGTCGCTGCCTATGCAGATGCTCCTCAAAACTCAGAGAATATCAGTAGCCATAGAGCATCCATCTGCTTCTCAGATATTGGGGTCCCGGCCTCGTGATGCTTTTTTCAAATTCAGAGACACCAGCCCCAGCTGAGAAGCAGCTGAGTCTCAGCTTCCTCTAAGCAATTATGCTTTAATAATAAGGCCACTCCTGGAAGATGTTCCCTCCTTAATATCCTTCTGACTTGTACCTTTTTCTGTTATCTAATTGACAATAATGAACCTAGTTAACAATATTTTATATGTAAAATCTTCACTTAAAATAGTGTGTGGATGCTGTTTTTTGTCTGGATCCTTACAAAAGCTCTAATCACTTGGCAGAGCTAACTTTGCATTAGGATTCAGAATTATCAATCCTAACTCTTAAGTGGCAAAAATCAGTGTCTTACTCACTTTCTTGTCACCAGAAAAAAATACCAATAATTACAAGGAGGAGACTGTTCTCTGGCTTCCTCCCTGGCCCGTCTCTTCTCTCTCTGCTTCCTGACCACCATGACACAAGCAGCTTCCCTTCATGAGACCCTTCCAGCATACTCTTTCTGCCTTGGGACCAACTGATTGTAGACTGAATCCTCTAAAAGCCATGAGTCAAAATAAACTTCCCCGTCTTTAAATGGTGGGTGTTGGGTATTTTATCCCTCAACAAAAGTGTAATTAAGACAATTAGGACAATTCCATACTTTTTTTTCTTCCCTCTTGTTCTTAACTCTTTTCTCTGGCTCTTGGATTTATAGCGCCAGGAACTAATTGATTTACAGATGAGGATGACTTGCTAATTAGTATAAAAATTATGCTACTCCTTTCAATATTACATGTTACGTGAAAGGGGAAAAGCCTTTCGTGGAATAAATATATTTCAAAATTGCACTTGTCTAAATAACAGATACTTCACTAAATGGGGTAGAGTGGATATTTTCCATTGAGGTTTTAGATGGGCTTTCTAGCCTTTGCAACCACATCACAAAGCAACAAAATTCTTTATCTTTAGCTATTAGTGTCCTTGGCAGTCATTTAAATAATTTTCATTCATCTCACATTTTACAATTTTGTCATTGCTTTAAGTATTAATACAAGATCTACAAGCTGTAAGTATTTAATAAATGTTCTGGATAATTCTCAAGTGCTATCCTACAAAATAGTATTGTCTTCTCATGGTGGAAACACTACCCTTTTACTGTCTGGCCCATTCTCATCCATCTAAGGACTACCCTGAATTTTTACACTTTCAAAAAAAATCACTGAGGAGCAACATCTTAACAACTAGCATACACATCTTGCATTGAACAATCTCATTTCCTACCTTGGGTTTCACGTATCACACCAATATTGAATCAATGCATTTTGAGAAGAAAATTCTGCAGATTCTTATCTGGCTACAGAAAAAATCTAGTTCAGCTTATGCCAAGAAAGATGGCAATCATTGTTCTAAAGACTGACAGTGAAGGTTGGTCAAAAAGCTAATGATTTTAGCTCAGGCAAGTGTTGTTTGTTTGTTTGTTTTTGTTTTTTATTTTGTTTGAGGTACACTGTTCTATTTGCAAGGAAGAGAAGCATGAACAGACACCCCAGGAGCCCCTGTTTTGCTAGAGAATAGAGTTAAGGAGTTTGTAATACAACCGCAAAACAGGGCAAAGGAGAGAATAGGAGCAGGACATGGTGGCACACACTTAGAATTCCAGCACTCTGATAGGCTGACGTGCAAACACTACAGATGTGAACCTATTCAAGGCAACTTAGTGAGACCCTGACTCAAAATAAAAAATAGAAAGGGCCGGGAATTTAACTTAATATGAAAGTCTTTGTTTCAAACTCAGTGCCAAAAAATATGCACATACATAGATACATTAGATATAGGTAAAGTTGCACTTAAATATCTGGGCCTGAAAACAAGCCAAAAATGAAAAGAACAATGAAGGACAATTTGTAAAGAAAGAAAAGTGCATGGCTAAAATTATGGAATAAGGTTAGTATCAAATTTGTAGTGTCTCATCAATTTTGAAGGTATAGGGAACTTTTTCCATGTAGTTGGCCTGGCCAGGGGATATAACTCAGTTGCATAAGCACTTGCCTGGCAAGTGCAAGATCCTGAGTTCAATTCCTGGTATAAAGCAAAATAGAGCCTTTCCATACAATTAATTGATCAGTAGAGAAAATAAGAGGATCTACCTATGCATGTCCTTTAGAAGGTTCCTAACATAATAAGAACATTTTCAAGATAAGTGTTTTTAAAATGTAAGCCTATAAAAAATGTGAAGTTTTTAAAAAATCAAACAAATTTGAAAACAGAACACTAACTTGATGTTAAAATGTTTTACAAATATAGTCTTAGGATTATAGGCAGCTAAATTAGATTAAAATTAATATACACTCAGAAAGGCACTGGGCTCTCAAGGAAGTCAGTGAAAGGAGAAAGTCAGAATTGTAGCTGGAAACATGTCTGAAGAAGATAAGGTCTTGAGATTAAAATTTCAATGGCCAGGTTTACTTACTTCCCTAAGGCATGAGTGCAAATGTAAGATTATACTGTGTTTGCCCCAACCTTTTGGAATTTCCCATAGAAATAGACTATTATCTTACCAAACCATCTTCTCACCCAATAAAACTAACAATAATACTAAAACTAAGACTAAGACTAAGGCTAAGACCAAGACCAAGACTAAGAGTACTAAAACTAAGACTAAGCACAAAGTGAAGACTATACTTTATTGACCAAGGTTGATGATGTCATCCATGTGCCATTGCTACACACCCTGCTTTCCTATTGGATCAATATTAGTTAAGTGGCTATACTTGTAATCTTTTTGGTTGTATATAGTTTGAGCCATGTTGTATGCACATTGAGACTTTGCCCTATAATAGATTCTCAGAGAGATGAGAGATGAACCTGGGGTCATCATTGTACCCATTTTGCAAATGAGGAAAGTGAGGTTTACTTAAGGAATCTGACCAAATTTAAACTTTAATTAAGTGGTGCAATACATATTACAGTACTCATTCTCTAAACAGAGCTGGGGTGCAAACATGGTTGCCAGAATAACTTATCAGCTGCCCTCACTTTATACAAAGATTCTTGTATGCAGAGTTTTTCAGGTATGGGGATAAAAATGATATAGTTTCCACTGATTTACTAATTGGCATCTATGGCAAGCGTTTCTGGAAGATCTTGCTAAATCCTAATACAGATGTGCTTCACAGATGTTTTAACGGTTCCAGACCACTGAAATAGAGTGTGGTCTAGTCCAGGTCTGTGGTTCCACAAACACTGAAGAATAAACTTGCAAACCAAAGAAGAAGGTTAGGAAAGGTTTATTGAAGATAAGAAGGATTATTACTCCTGGACTTCCAGGAGAGAATCTGAATGGGATGGCTGCATGGCTTCTCAGTTTAGAATTAGAGACAAGTAGGGTACAGGATTCACTCAACTGTTTAGTGGTCATCTATCACAGGTAGCTCTTTGAATTTAAAATGATCAATTGGGACTCAGGCTGTCTAGTATAGTGCTTTCAGACAGTGTTTACAGTAAAACACAGATCTCAAAAGGAACTTGTTTATTTGCATTATAATTTCCTGGAAATTCAGAGTCTTCGCAGGGATTGGCTTTACTGCCGTTAGGATCTTAGTAAGGAGTGGGCTATATGCCATCCTGTTTGAGCAAATTCATTCTTTATCTAGCATCCCAGTTCTCTGTGTAGTCTTCACTTCTATCTGTGGCTGGTCACTTCACTCTACCTCAGACCCGTTCACTAACTAGCAGCCTTACTAATAAGCTAAATATATAAATTATTCTTTTCAAAATTAAAATGAGTCACACAGTTTTTGCTTTCCCCATGTGTATAAAAGTTATGTTTGCATAATAGTATAATCTATCAAATGAGCAGTGACATTATGTCTCAAATATTTACATATCTTTATTCTAAAAAATCTGTTACTGAAAATGCTAGCAATCACCTGCATTCTTTAAAAAGTAGAGCGGATAGGATTGCATGATGCAGATTTTATAAACCTTCAATTTGTAAAAATGCAATGCCAAAGAAAGGCAATAGAGAGAGTGAAATGAAGTGAATATACAGAACAAGTCTCAGCAAAATCCAGAGATATATACAGAATTAACCAGGTTGATTTTTTAAAAATAAACATTCTTTTAAAAGTGAGTGTAGAAAATTGAGAGACAAAAGCACCTGAATAACGAAAGATAACAGGCAAGGAATAACAGCACACTGTCATTCAGTTGATCTCAGCATCTCGTGTTTGATGGGAAGTCACCCGTGTTTAGTGGTTTTGAAGTAGACAAAGGGTGAAAACCTGGAGAAAACTCCAGTCTCTGATACTGACTCTGAGATTCGAGCAAGTGTAGACATCTTTAGAGTGGCTTGTGTGTATGTTTTTTAAAAAAATTCAAAGATGCAACATGACTGAATAGAAGCCACAGTGGAGTAATTCAAAGAAAATCATCTACTAATACAGGTAATTGGAACAAAGGGCGGGCCATAAATCTGGATGCCAAAATCAATTTGAAACTGGAGACTTGCAGATAAAACAGAACATAGGTGTAGGGCTTTACAAAATGGTGAAGCAGCCCATAGAGCTGCCTGTGGGAAAGCCACAAAGTCCTCAGATGATTGAAATACTGCAACAGTGTGGCAAACAAAGCTACACAGGACAAATTTGGGATATAATGCCCTTTGCCTCTTTTGCCTTCTTTCAAACAGAGGACTTGCAGCCTGGAAACAAATTTTATTGACACACACAGGGCATAAACAAATCCCAAGAGCATCCAGGAAGCTGCTCCCTGCCCAATGATCTGCCAGGTTTCCTTTTTCTTTTCCTTTTTACCCTTTTTTTGGTCATGCACCATAGAAAGTTCTAGGGACAGCAAGGTTAGGGACTGCACTGGTGCAGTGAGTAGGACAGCACCATCCTTAGTGCCCTGCTCCCGGCAGTGCCTGATCTAATCATCCTTACACTACAGTGCGGAAATGAGCGGAAAGTCAATACTTCTCCCTCCCACTCACAGCAATGTGAGAGGAGAGAGACAGAGAGATTGCTAGCTATGTGGAACTGAGAAGGCTCTCAAGGGCGGGGAGGTGCTGACTGTACACAGGACTGGGAGCAGCTTCAGCTGTCTCTGACTGAGGGCACCACAGCAACTGCGTAAGTGATACAGAGACAAATGGTAAGAAGATTTAGGCACACAACTGAGGGCCATCCAGAAAGCTGCTGAGTGCAGACTGGCCCCAGCCCCCACATCTGGAGGACAAAGTCAGCCTTGCACCGAGCACTAGCAATACTGCAGACTAGGCAGCACGGGTTTTGGATTCTTACTTGGACATTAGTACAGAACTGAGGGCACCTGATAGGATCTAATTTTGGTTTTTTAGGTTTTTAGTTTTATTATTTGTTTTGTTTAATTCAGCATTTTCCTCTTTCCTCAGTTGTGTTTCTTGATTTTTAAAAATATTTTCATGTAAGTAAACATTGTCTCTAGTCTAGTTAGTAAGCTTAAATATTCTTTTGCTTTCTCTTTCACTCCTTTTCTCCTGTCATTCTCTCCAGTTTCCCAAAGATGAGTGATCATCTTTTGATCTTCTGCCTGGCTTCTACTACGTTTCTCTTAATATATCTTTTTGCTCCCCTCTCCACTAAATTTCCCCCTGAGCAGGGAAACTCATATCATACAATTTCCTGGTTTATGTTGGATTTTGTTGAATAACTGTAAATCTTGATACAAAGGTTAAAGGTACCAAATTAATACTTACTACAGTTAGTCAACTTCTAGCCTGTGATGGATATTATTATTTATTGCTAATTATACACTTGGTCAGGTTGTCATACTGGTTGTGATCAGTTGTTCTCCCTCATACAATAATACGATGATAGTCTGAGGGCATAATCATCACCGTAGTCTACTAATAAAGAACTAGGTACTGAGCCAAACATATACCAATTTTTCATCCCTAATAAATTGAGAAGGTAGGATCTTGGGACATAAACAAATGCCAAGAGCCAGCTACAGCTAGAGGACATCTCTGAGGAACAGAAGTTTTCTAGGGAAATCTCAATACTAGTGATAAAGCTACCTACCATAAAACATCTCATAAGGATCAACAGAGAGAAAATTAAAATAAAGGAATAGAAAATGACAAAGTGTGAAGTAAAATGCAACCACAGACCTACCAGCTGACCCAGGAAAAATTCAAGGGGCAATGAAGTAGAGGAAATCAGAAGCCACCATTCTGAATTTTCTAAAATGGTATTAGAAGTAAAAAACAGATGAATGAAGCTATAGAGAAAATCAGGTCAAAATAATCTCTCAAGTAAAAAAAAGATGAACAAAGTAAAGGACTTGTTCAATGGCTCAAGTTTACAAAAACATAGAGGCACTTAGAAAAATGTTGGACTACCCAACATAGGAAATATATTCAACATGGGAAGAAAATGGAATCCATGAAACAGATTCAAAACAATATCCAGGGCTGCTGGGCCCACTCCTTGAACTGGAACATCAGGAAAGCCATGGCATGCTTGAGCCCCCTTGGACTGCAGCTGCTGGGCTGGCCCTTGGGGAACCCACCAGCCTTCTGGACCTAGTACTGCAGTTGATCTTTGGATCCAACTCCTTCTCCCAGAACTTTGGACTATAGTGGATTACTGTTCTGTCTGGATGAGAAACTCAGGAACCCCTCACCCAAACAGAAAACCTCAGCATGCTCCAGTCAGTGTGGTGAGTTTGCCCCTAAAATAGAGGTCAGTAGTGGGTAAATAGGAGCGGAAGTGAAACTGCTTCCAACTGTAGGACCTTGGCAAACCTGGCAAGAGAGGGGGTAATCCCCTCCTCCACACAGAGAACATCAGACAGGTGAGGAGTATGCCAATAACACCCCCCCAATTTAGAGAAAATTAAAAGAGCTTATGAGACCCCCCAGGGACACAGTAGGGCCTTAGCTGACACAAACACTATAGCCAGGGAGATCTAATGACCTGCAACAACCTGAAGCTATAGCAACAGAAGGAACTAAGGGTTGCCCTACATCAATGCTTCTAGGCTAGTTAGCCCAGAAAGACTGTAGGACTCCCCCAACAGGCCCTGTAGGAAGAGGTCAAGTGACTGGATCTCCTCTTCATTGTGGTAGCCAGCAATTTGACAAACATCAACCACACAGTAGGACCCTAAAACTCACACTACAGACAGTTGTGACTGTTGGGATTGAAAGACCAAATAGTTACCCAAAATGTGAAAATGACTAAACAAAAAGGCAAAATGCAATTTCAAACATCCAGTCCATCAGGAACAAGTACAGGTGACAATGAAATAGAGGACTTCAAAAGTCATACACCAGAAATCTCTGAAAAGAGAGCAAATGAAGTAAAGAAACAAATCCATGAGGCCATAGAGGAACTCAAATTAGAAATAATGTCTTATGTAAAGACAGAAATAGAAACCTTCATAAATGAGTTGCTCAACATAGCTAGAGAAGAAATAGATAAAAAAATACAGGAGCATGGAAAATGGATTGAAACTTTGAATGAACAATGCAGAAAATAAGCAGAATCCATGAAACAAATTCAAAGAGATATCCAAGAAACAAAAAATTCTATTGAAAGCTGGAAAAACCATTTAAATGAAACTGAGGATAGAATTTTGGACCTTGAGGACAGGATCACAGATAGAAGTCATGAAAGGGTAGAACTTACAAAAACAACAAAGCAGCTTGAAATGACAATTCAGCAGCTTCAAGATGATGTCATGAGAAACAATGTAAAATCAATAGGCATCAGTGAGGAGCCAGGAGACAACACAAAGGACATAACTAAGTTGTTCACAGAAGTAATGGCAGAAAATTTCCCAAACATGGGAAAAAATCTGATATACAAATAAGTGAGGCATATAGAATGCCAAACAGTCATAACCAGCATAAATCTACACCCAGAAATATAATAATTAAGACCTCAGACATATAGGATAAAAACAGAATATTAAAAGCTGTTAGAGAAAAGACATAACTCATTGATCAAGGAAAGCCTATTAGAACCATGGCAAATTTTCAGCACACACCTTCAAGTTAAGAGGAGCTTGGAGTGAAGTATTTCAAGCCCTAAAAGAAAACAATTTTCAACCCAGACTGATGTACCCAGCAAAACTGTCTTTCAAATTTAATGGAGAAACAAGGTGCTTCCATGACAAAGAACAACTGAAGAAATTCATGTCCACAAAATTGACCTTAGAAAGAGTACAGAAAGACATGCGAGATAGAAATAAAAATGACCACAATCTTCAGAACAACAACAGAGAGAAACCACCAGGCTGGACAAGAAATTCAGTAAGGGAGAAAAGTAGGAAACCAACAATAGGAACACAACATGGCAAAGTCAAGCCAGTACATATCAGTGATATCCATAAATGTAAATGGGCTCAATTCACCTATAAAAAGAAATGGACAGAATGGATGAAGAAACATGATCCCACAATATGCTGTATAAAAGAAACACATTTGACTCAAAAGAAACTCATAGATTAAAAGTCAAAGGATGGAAAACAGTATTCCATGCAACAGGAACCCAGAAAAAAAGCAGGGATAGCTATTCTGCTTGCAGACAACATGAACTTCGAACCTAAAATGATTAAAAGAGTTAAAGAAGGCCACTACATACTTACTAGTGGAAAACTACAAGAGGAAGAACTTACAATTCTAAATATATATGCACAAAATACAGGAGCACCCAACTATATAAGACAAATACTAATGGACATGAAAAACCAAATACACAAGAACACAATTGTAATAGAAGAACTTAACACCCCACTGTCATAAAAAAGATAGGTCAACTAGACAAAAAGTCAGCAAAGAAATAACATAACTGAATCATATCTGTGAGCAAATGGACTTAGTGGATGTTTACAGAGTGTTCCACACAACCACATCAGAATATACATTCTTCTCAGCTGCACATGGGACATTTTCCCAAATAGACAATATGTTAATCCATAAAGCATTCTTAACTAAATGCAAAGAGAGAAAATTATCCCATGAATAATGTCTGATCATAGAGCACTGAAATTGGAAATCAATTGCAAAAATCCCTGTAAAACCTGCATAAATACATGGAAATTAAACAACAACCTTCTGAATAACCAGTAGGTTACAGATGAAATTAAAGTGGAAATAAAACAGTACCTACAATACAATGACAATGCAGATACAACATACTGTAACCTATGGGATGCAATGAAAGGAGTCCTAAGAGGGAATTACATAACAATAAATAGTCAAATCAAAAAAATGGAATGAATACAAATAAAACACCTAATGCTATATCTCAAGCTTCTAGAAGAGGAAGAGCAAGTCAAAACCAATCCCATAGAAGAGAGAAAATTGTAAATATTAGAGCAGAAATTAATGCAATTGAAACTAAAAAAAATACAAAGAATTAATGAATCAAACAGTTGGGTTTTTTTGAGAGAATAAACAAAATTGATAAACCTCTAGCCAGCCTTATCAAGAAAAAGAAAGAAAAACCTCAAATCCACACAATAAGGACTGAAAAGAAGGAAATTACTATAGATCCCATGGAAATTCAAAAGATCGTGAACATTTACTTTGAAAATCTCTACTCACCTAGGGTGGAAAACACAGAGGAAATGGACAGATTTCTAGGAACATATGAACTACCAAAGCTCAATAATGAAGATATAGCAATTTTCAATAACCTAGTATCAGCTACTGAAATTGAAAACATAATTAAAATCTTACCAACAAAGAAAAGCCCAGGTTCTGATGGATTTGCAGCTAACTTCTATAAAACAATTTAGAGAAGATTTAATGTCAAAACTCCTTAAACTCTTCAATGACATTGAAAGAGAAGCAGTCCTCCCTAACTCATTCTTGGATACAAGCATTACTATGATACCAAATCCAGAGAAAGACCCAACTGAAAAGGAGAACTATAGACCAATCTCACTAATGAACATTGATGCAAAGATTCTCAATAAAATATTGGCCAATAGAATGCAGCAAATCATTAAGAAGATTATACACCACAACCAAGTAAGTTTTATTTCAGGAATACAGGGATTGTTCAACATACATAAATCAATAAATGTAATACACCAGTCAACGGAGCCAAAAATAAAAATTGCATAATCATCTCAATAGACCCAGAAAAAGCTTTTGATAAAGTCATACACCTGTTCATGATAAAAACCCTTCAGAAACTCAGAATAGACAGTATATACCTCAAACTCATAAAGGCGATCTGTGACAAACCATCAGCCAACATTATACTGTGTGGATGAAAACTGAAAGCCTTAACTCTAAAATCAGAAACAAGACAAGGATGTCCACTATCACCACTTCTATTCAATATAGTTCTGGAAATATTAGCCAGAGCAATCAGAAAAGAGGGAGAAATAAAAGGAATAAAATAGGAAAATAAATTAAATTATTATTTGCAGATTACATCATGCTTTACATAGAATACCCTAAAAACTCCATTAAAAGACTATTACAGGCAATAAACAAATTCAGCAGTATATCTGGATACAAAATCAACACTGAAAAATCAATAACATTCTTGTACACACACACACACACAAAAAAAACTCACCTAGAGAGAAATTATGGAAATATCACCTTTCACAATAGCATCTAAGAAATGAAATATCTAGAAATCAACCTAACCAAGAATGTAAAAGACATATATGCTGAAAATTATAGTAATCTAAAAAAAGGAGATTGAAGAGGATGTTAGAAAATGGGAGGATATTCTTTGCTCTTGGCTAGGAAGAACAACATTGTGAAAATGGTCATGCTCCCAAAACTGTTATACAGATTTAATGCAATCCCAATCAAAATACCACTGCAGATCTAGAGAAAACATTCCTAAGATTGATTTGGAAACAGAAGAAACCTGGAATAGCAAAGGTGATTTTGGGCAACAAAGGCAGGATAAGCGGCATCTCAATTCCTGACTTGAAAGTATACTATAAAGCCATAGTTATAAAATCAGCATGATACTGGCAAAGAAATAGACCTGAGGACCAGTGGAATGGATTAGAAGATACAAACACAACGACAAAGACACTCAGCTACCTTAGATTTGCCAAAAGGGCTAAACATGTTTATTGGAAGAAGGATAGCTTCTTTAGTAAATGGTGTTGGAAAAACTGGCTTTCCACATGCTGAAGGCTGAGAATAGACCCATGCCTATCACCATAAACTAAATTTAAAGTCAAAATGGAATCATGTTCTAAATATTAAAACAGAAACACTAAATCTACTGGAAGACATAGGGATAGGGAAAGAATTCATGAATAAAACACAAACTGCACAGGAAATACTTCAAAGAATCAACAAGTGGGATATCATGTTACTAAGTCTTTGCACTTCAAAAGAAATCACCAACAAAGTGAAAAGAAAACCCACAGAATGGGAAAGAATTTTAGCCAATATTCCCTCACACAAAGGACTTACATCCAGAACATACAGAGAACTGAAAAACATCGAGCCCCACAAATTCAAAGACCCTCTGCAAAAATAGGCATCAGAGATGAAACACAGTTCTCAGATGAAGATACACAAATGGCAAATACATATATGAAGAAATGCTCACCATCACTGGTCATTCAAGAAATGCACATTAAAAAAGCATTGTAATTTTGTCTCACCCCAGAAAGAATGGCTGCCATCAAGAAAACAACTGATAACAAATGTTGTCAAGGATGTGGGGAAAAAGGAACACTGCCCCACTGTTGGTGAGAGTGTAGACTGGTGCAATCACTGTGGAAATCAGTATGGAGATTGCTCAGCGAACTCGGATTGGAAGTTCCATTTAATCCAGTTATTCCCTTCCTGGGTGTTTTCCCAGAAAAATTAAAATGTCATGTCACAGTGATATATATGCACCCATGTTCATAGCAGCTCAATTTGTGATAGCTATATCTTGGAAACAACCAAAATGCCCATCAACTGCAGAGTGGATGAAAAAACTGGTATTTTTACACAATGGAATACTATTCAGCTATAAAAAATGATGATCTTGAGGCCTTTGTAGGTAAATGGAGGTAACATGAGAATATCCTCATTAGTGAAATAAGACTCATACTAGTAAATATCACATTGTCTCTGTAGTGTAAAAAATAATCAGAACTGACAGAATAATTGTATCCAAAAAGTATAATAGATATAAAAGTATAATATATACAATAGATATTGTAAAAGTGAAATGAAAGGAAATTGCTCTAAAGGACATAATGATATGTATAGTGTGTAAGATAGATGACAATATTACTGAGCTTTTGTTAGATCATTGAACAGAAGAGTTTTTCCTGTCAATGTCAGAGTGTCCAGCCACTTTTTATGCTTTGATTTTGTAACTTTAACAATCATTGTTAAGATGACAATATGTAATGTATCAATTAGTGATTTTATGATCTTAACTTTTTTGAATTCTACATTCTACTTTTCTTCTTGTTTTTTTCTATTTTGTCTTTTTTAAATTTTCTTTTCTTTCTCTCTTAAAATGATATCCAGGAGATAAAATATTCTACTAAAACTGTATGCAGCCAACTGATCCATGGTAAGGACGGAATATAAGATCTGAAAGACAAAATTGGGGTCAGAAATTATGAAATGAAACATTCCTTGAAAATAGCAAGGAAGCATGAGACATCAATTAAACAGCTTCAACATAATTCAAAGAACAACATAAGATTGAGTAGAGTCATTGAAAAAGTAGGGGACAACACAAATGATACAAAAGAAAAAAAAATCTGCTCACAGAAGTAATGGCAGAAAAGTTCCCAAGCAGGAGAAAACAATTTGACATGCAGATAAGTGAGGCATTAGACCTATAATTAGTCATGACCAAAATAAATCTACACCAAGGGACATAACAATAATGATTCCAGAAATTCAGCACAAGAACAGAATACTAAAAGTGATTAAAGAAAAGAAAATAATCTCTTACAAAGGAAAGTCCATCAGGATCACAGCAGACTTCTCAATACAAACCTTAAGTCAAAGAGACATTGGAATGAAATATTTCAGGTCCTGAAAGAAAACACATTCTCCATTGATTTTGAAAGATACTTTTTCAGGACACATAATTCTGGGTTAGAATGTGTTTTCCTGACCTGCACACCAGCTCTCTAAAATGCTCTGAAGGATATTTTGGAAAGAGATAAAGAAGACTACAGTCAAAAGTCAATAGAAAGAGCCCAGAAGTCAGGACAAGCAATTAAACAGAGGGGAAAGACAGGGAATCAGCAACAAGAAAATAAAATAACAAAGATAAGCCAATTCATATCAGTTATAACCATCAATGAAAATGATATATATTCACTAATAAACAGAAACAGACTGGCAGAATGGATCAAGAAACATGATCCAATGATATATGGCTACAAGAAATACATTTAACTCAAAATAAATAAATTAATAGGCTGTAAAGTCAAAGGATGAAAGTCAAAGGATGAAGAATAATGCTTCATGCATCAAGAACCTAGAAAAAATAAGGGTAGCTATTCTATTTGCATACAATGTAAACTTTAAGCCAAGACTGATTGAAACAGACAAAAAAGGATCACAACCTCTTGTTAAGGGAAAACTCTAAGAAGAGATAACAATCATAAATATATATTTAACCATGTGGGAACATTGAACTATATTAAACAATATCAACAGACATAAAAAATCAAATATGCTGAACATAATTATAATTGAGGATACCAAATATCATTGTCACAAATAGAAAGATCAACTAGACAAAAACATTAACAAAGAAATATCAGAACTGAATCAAACTTGTGAACAAGTGGACTTAGTAGATATCTACAGAGAGATCTGACACATAACAACAGACCACACATTCTTCTCAACAGCTCATGGGACATTCTCCAAAAGAGACCACATGCAACTCATAGAATGTGCATAAGTAAATGCAAGGGAAATGAGATTATCACACTTATATTATCAGATCATGGTGCAATGAAATTGGAAATCAATGGCATAAGAATCACAAAAACTCCATAAACTTATAAATTAACGCCCTCCTGAACAATCAGTGGGTCATAGATGAAATTAAAGATGAAAATAAACAGTATCTCCAAATAAATGATGATGCCAGTACAACATATTAGAACTTAGAGGATACAATGAAAGCACTCCTATGATGGTAGTTTATAGCAGTGAACTCTGACATCAGAAAAACAGAGTGAGCTAAAATAAACAACTAGTGTTGAACCTAAAACTTCTAGTAAAAGAATATGTCAAACTCAAAGCTCATATGAGGAAGGAAATTATAAAAATCAGAGCAGAAATTGATGCAATGAAGATTAAGAAAACAAACAATCAATCTTTGAAAGACAAACAATCTTTCTTTGAAAGATTAAATAAAATCAAGAAGTCCTTAGCCAAACTTTAAAAAAAAAAAAAGGAAACAAGATTCAAATCCATGCAATTAGGAATGAAAAAGTTGAAATCTCAGAAAACCAGAAGGTCCTCAATATCTTTGAAAAACTTTATCTTACCAAAAGGAAAAACATAGAAGAAATGAACAAATTCCTAGATATATATGAATTACCAAAATTGAATCAAGAAGTTACAAAAATTCTAAAAATTCCAAATTTACACACTCAATCCAAAAATATTAATCTGATATGAACATTTACTTCTCAGATGAAGAAATATGAATTGCAAATAAATATATGTAAAAAAAAATGCCTGATGTCACCAGTCATTCAAGAGGTGAAAATTAGAAAAATGCTCAGATTCTTTTTCACTCCAGAAACAATGGCTGCTATCAAGAAATAAATGAATAACAAATGTTGGTGGAGTTATGAGGAAAAAGAAACCCTTCTCCAGTGTTTGTGGGAGTGTAGACCACTGTGGAAATTAATGTAGGGAGTTTGCAAAACTACGAAGTCCCATTTGAATCAGCTATTTCCTTTCTTCCCTTCTTTTCCAAACGAATTGAAAGCATCCAGACCCTTGTTTACAGCACCACAGTTTGTAATAGCTGAATCTTGGTGTAAGGGTTGATACATTGTGTCAAGTTGAGAAGTCTAGGAGCTTAACTAAGTAATTTAGCAGTCTACATTCTGGGGTGTAGAGGACATGCCTTTACCACAATAGGATGTTCATTGTGTCATCTTGAGAAGTTTAGAACTTTAAGTGACTTATCAGGGGACCAGGTCTGGTCACTTTGTAAACATCCTGATATAGTGCAGGAGGAGGCCATGTAGATAGTGTGAGTGCTAAACCCATCTGAGGACAGCTAGCCTGCTTACAATATAAAGGAGAACAAGAGTCTTCTGCCTATTTTTGCTCTTACTGTTTTTGCTGTGTTCTGCTGCCTTGAATTGTTGCCCCTCACCGTGCTTTGGAGCCAGCTGATTATGGGCTGAAATCTCTGCAAATTGTGAGCTAAATAAACCTTTCTTCCATTTGAGTGTCAGGTATTTTGTCTCAGCTGTGAGACAAAAAGTATCCAACATACTTGGAAACAACTCAAATGTCCATCAAGCCATGAATGGATAAAGAAGTGGCTTTTTATACAAGAGAGTACTATTCATTCATAAAGAAGTTAAGACATTTCTAGGTAAATAGATGCATGTCAAGACCATACTGTTAAGTGAAATAAATTGGACACATGTATACATCGCATTTTCTCTCTGGTGTTGTTGCAGAAAAACCAGTATCAAACTGGATGGAAGACTCTTTGAACTGAGGAATATAGAAGACAACTTTTTTTTTATCATAACACCAGTGGACTGGGAGACAATTAGCAATGTTCAATTCACCAGCAAGGATCCAGTTTGAGTACAGTTTAAGTATAGTATGCAAGCAGGAGGTACAAAGCACATGACAGGTTATTACATGATTGGTTACATGAATTGAATTAACTCATATATTGTCAGGCGAACTGACTTTAAATACATTTGCTTAAAAGGAATTGTTTATCATACATAGGAACATCCTAGGGATGAGGGGAGGGGGCGCAAGTGGAGCAAGCAGAGTTAAAAGTGTGCTTGACTGGGTTCCTTCCTCCTAACCAAAGTCTCTGAAGCCAGTTAGAAGCAATATATTCTTTTAACTAAGGGAAAGACAAGCTGAGAATAGTCAAATTGGCCCACCGTATTATCAGAAGAAAAGCAGCTGGACCCCAACAGTCAAGGTTGACTAAATTTAGCAGGATGCTTATGTGACCAGCAGCAGGAGCATAAGCAGAGGCTATTTTTTAATTTGCTATATGTTTCTAAATTTGTCATTTCTGTAACTGTGCCTTTACTAATCATATAATTGTCCTTACAAATATACTGGTGCTCTTACATTCTAAGAAACTGCAACTGTAAATAAGGACAAAATATGTAATATATATGGTGAAACAGGAAGAAATTATTTAAATGAGACAGGTACTAGGGAAATAGGAGAGAGAATGGAAAGGAGAAAAAAGAAAAATAAAACAGAAAAAAAGGTAACATAGAAGCAAACCTCTCATAAATAAGGAAGGATGGGGAGTTTAAAGAATGAGGAGGGGAATAAAGAAAAGAGGAATCAATATATATCATTCACAGGTATAAATTTCCTGTAACGAATAGGATCATTACCTATATCTAAATTGTACCAATAAATTTAATTTTTAAAAAATGCACGGGTGAACTTGGAATTTAGTTTAGCGGTCTACAGCAGATACTAAATGTGAGAGAATTCCTATATCCCATCCCTTCATTTTTCCCTTAAGGTAAAAATAAAGAAATAAAGGAGAAATTCATAGTCGCTCAAAAAACAATGTTATAGCTTTGCACTGAGGTAAGGAATTGTGAGCAATCTTAACCCAACTTATCTTGACTGACAGCTGCAACAGTTTATGGTGCTTCTACCCGGAATTCATGACCCCAGAGAGGAATCCAGAGGATCTTTTAACCCTTGATCTCAGACTCGCCGTCAGTTAATCTCATCGTCTCTCAGCAGGGCTTTCACCATGTAACCATATTTCAGCACGGCCTTCGGATGATCTGATAGTGTGAGTCTAACCCGAAAATACATTAGCTTTGCACGGGAGTCGTCAAACTAAACAGGAACTTTCAGATTTTTCCAGTGAAGAGTTCTTACACACCAAAGCAATTTTATTTTTAACCCAAGAGTTTATAAAGAAGCATGAAGTAGTTGAACTGTGTAATTTTCTGTCAGAATTTTCAGATGTCTCTTCTCTCTGTCTCTCTCTCTCTTGACTCTCCTGTATCTAGCTATCTCTCTCTCTAATATATATCTAATATCTAAAGTTAGATATTAGATACATATTATATATTAGATATACATCTTTCTACCATATAAGGTATCTGGGATTCAATATAAAATTAATATTTTAGAATATATTTAGAAAGTAAATTATGGAGGTTCGGAGGTTCTTTGAAATGATATACTGTTTTGGTACATCATTATAGGACCCTGGGGGTATAGGTATATGAGCACAATGCAAATAATTAAGGTTCTATTCAGACTAGGGGTAGATTATTTGAAATAGGATAGAAATTAGTGTTTGCCTTTGAAGGGGTTTAATGAGCACCATAGAATTCATGGCAGCAGAACGATAGTGAGAGAATGTAGACAGATTAGTGCAAGCCCTCTTCTACTAGGATTAAAATAGAAAATCAATGTCATACAAACATATTCAGAAAAAGAGCACACAGCATTCACAAATTAATTCCTAACAAAGTATCTTGCTCATTGCAAATTACAATTGCTTGATGATTACTAATGATTGTTTATTGATATAGATGATCAGCATTGCACTGTCATTTCCCATTTCTTTAAAAGATGATTATTTTTAATACTGTTTGCATGGTTTCTGTTCTGTTACATTTATATCATCAATCTAAATAATTCTTATTCTTCAAGGGTCAAAGCAAGTCCCACATCCTCAAAGACACATATTAGTGAAATATCTAAAATTTATTTTAGTCTTTGGCAAAATAAAAAGTATTTTTAAAAACAGCTCTAGTCCAATGTCATGTATTACCCTCCCCTGTGGTACAAGTAAAATGTTAATGACAACAGTGGATGGTGAAACCAGACAATGGAATCCAGAAGAGCTTCAAGGATAAGTTGGTCTTTGAGTTGGTTTCCTAGAACAAGTAGAAAAAAAAATTGTGCTGAATATGAAGAATGTATGATAATGCAAATTAAACACCAAAGGCAAAATATGTCAAAATATATTAGTGAAAAAAGAGAGAAATCCAATTCATTTTGACCATTTTAAGTGCTAAGCTCAGTACATAAGAAATCTCATTAATTCTTAAAAAGCTGCATGCTAGATATTAGTGATTAATTTTGCCGATTCTTATGATAAGAATATTTATATTCAGAAGGAACAAATGACTGGTATGTTATATCACAACTATGCAACTAATGTATTGACATATGTCCGCTTTATACATCTCTTTGTCCTGAAATTTGAAGCTTCTCCTCAGAACATTAGGAAGGTTTGCTGTGGTTTATGTAATATTCTGGCTAATATCAGTCCCCAATAAGCTATCACTTATCCTGTGAAAGTTTAACTTCATTTGTACAAAAAATTAGAAAGGATATCTGGTAGTGATCTCCCAAAGTGTCATCAGGAATCACAACTAAACAGGAGATTCTCCACCAAAGATCATATTGTACTTCCTCCTAGTCACACGGCCGAACTGAATTTCTTCCCTTACAATTTATGGTGACTCTATGAGTAAGTTCTTGACCCATGATAGAAGCTGAAGTTACATTTGACTTTTCAGAGATAGTCATTCTGTTAAATAGGTCAAATATCAAAAATGCCAGAGCTTCCAGGTGGGTTCCCACATAATTAATTTTTAAAATTTATTTGAATATTTATTTGTTTTTCTGTAACCATAATGTAATATGCATTCTTTAGTCTTGCAAATTGGTCTGTTATCCTACAGGTTCTTGTATGTGAAATATATTTGTATATTTTATTGTATGTATGTAGGTTCTCTGTATGTGCTCTAATGGAAATTTGTTCATTAACATTATATGATTTTCTGGTGATGGCAAAGATATTCAGAAAGACATAAACTACACATGCATTTTAATATGGATGACTGGTAAAGAAGATTTTGTGAATGATAGCATTCTTCCATATTGAGTAAAATTGACATAGCACTGTATAAAGAATAAAAGCATTCACCATTATTATCCTCATTTATGTAGTAATTGACTGAGTGAGATATGAGACTAGACGAAAAAACCTTGGGACAGCAGCCTAGTAGGAAAAGAGGCAGGCGGTTGCACTTCTCATAGTAATGACAAGGGAAACATGAAGCCACTGAGAAACTGAGAGAAACAGTTTCCAAATAACAATGGTGAAGAATCTAGCTGAGAATTGACGGTGAGATTCATTATGATGCGTTTCCTATAAGCTGTTGAGGTGGAACTACAGCTCATGTGTGAGTACACCTGGAGAGATTTACTATTTTGAAACAAATGCAAGAAATAAATGGCTCTATTCATTGATTTCATGAATTATTCTTAAGTCTCCTATTATAAAGTGATAGTCTTTAATCAATAAAGTTCATCCTTGAAACCAGATAGCTGTTGTCATTCTTCTCCTTTCATTCTCTTTTTCAAGCCCTTTTTCCTTTCTTCCTTTCCCTCTCCTCCCTCCCTTGTTTCCCTTCCCGTTTGAGCAAGTTTTTACTTCCCAGTATCTGTCTTATTTACCCTTTAGGCTCCTCACACAGGCTAAATAATGTTATATTTAAACTTGTGTGTCCAATGTTGTCCAAGATTTTGTAAATGAGGAGGGGAAGAAGGATTAAAGGGAGGAGAGAGGAATGGGAGAAAAAGAATTAAGATATATTATGTACTGGTATAAATTCCTTATGATGAATGTGATCAATATGTTTCACAAATATATACCAATAAAAAAGTTAAAAGAGTAAAATTTGTGTTATTTCCAAATGCATATTGTTTAGTTACTTATTTGAAAAAAAGACCAATAAAAAGTTCTAAATGAGACATTTTCCTAAATAGCCACATCTATATCATTTTCAGGTAAAGAATTAGATAAATACAAGTTATCTACATATAGCCTGCAGCTTCTTTCATTTTAGTGTGAGTTATGCACGTCATCTGACCTACAAAGTGAGACATTCAGTAACATAAAATGAAATAAATTAAACTGATAGAAACAGATTGAGAATATTGAAAGGGTTTTAAAGTTGTTTTAATCCTATTCTACCTTAAATTTGGCATAATCTCTTAAATATGCCTGGCCAGTAGTTTTTTAGTAGCTGTACTACTGCTCTGTACTGGTGTTAATGAGACAATTTATCAAAGATCACCAAAGGCTTACTATTAAGTACGTATGCAATATGTCTTCCTGGCCTGTTGGCCAAATTTCTGTTGGAAGGCTATATGACATGCTGCTATAAATATTATTTTGAGCATTATTCTCATAGTTATATTTAATGAATGTTTCTCCCTTAAATATATAATCATCACCCTCCCTCCTAGCAGGTGTAAATTATTCATTACTAAATTTATTCTGAAAATTACCTTGGAAATAACTATGTTAATTTTCTACCATTTTGGCTTGCGTCACAATAAGTGATTTCTCCCCATCTTCACAGCCTTCATTTATGCTGAGGTGAGGTTAACTTTCACAGTTTACAAAACATATTCAGTATGAAATAATTTGCTTAGATTCATTTATTTTATGTAAATAGACACATCTTACTAATTACCCTGATCTATATTTTTCATTTCCTCCATTAAACCTGATGGAGAAGGGACAAAGTTGGTCTAGAGTTGGAACCTCATTTTCTCTCTAGTTTTGGTTGTCTTTTGTCTTGTTTGAACCTGGTCTTGACAGTGTAAATGGCAGATAATCTGAAAATTTATAGAATAACATTGAGTTGTTGAGGAGCCATGTAACCAATATATCAGACATGATCCATATCAGATAGGAATAAAAAAGAGACTTTTAAACAGTGCTAGTATAAAAATTATGAACAACATTCCCATTGTCTCTCTGCCATAATGGGAGCCCAGGTAAACTGTGCCTGAGGTGATGACCATTCCCATCACCTCTCAGCCATTGCGGAAACCCAGAAAATGACAACATGAAGAAACAAAATGCAATCCCAGAACTCCAGCCCATCCAGAACAAGTCAGGAGTCACCAACATAGGAGAAAATGGAGATACACACCTGCAATTTCTGAAATGATCACAATTGAAATAAAGAACCAAGTCTTAGGCCACAGAGGAAATCAGATCAGAAGCAGTCCCTCAGGTTAAAAAAGAAATGTCAACATTTTTAAAAGAAATGCTGAGCACATATAGAGCAGATATAAATAAAAAATAGATGATGATATGAAGAGAAATGAAATTGTGAATGATTAATATAGGATAGAAACAGAATACATAAACAGATTCAAACAGATATCCAGGAAATCAAAAACTGCATTGAAAGCTGGCAAAACAGCTTGAATGAAACTGAAGACAGACTTTCAGACCTTGAAGACAGGTTCATAGTGACCATGAAAGGAAAGACCTGATGAAAACAAACAAACAAACAAAAAAGCCAGGAAACAACACTTCAAAGCTACAAGATGATGCAAAGAAAAATAATATAAGAATAAAAGCAGAAACCAACACAAACAACATTTTAAAAAAGCTATTTGCAGAAATAATGGCAGAAAAATTCACAATATGGGAAAAGAATCTGACATGCAGATAAGGGAGTCGTACAGAATCCCAATTAGCCATAAACAAAATAAATCTTCACCGAGATATATAATAATCAAGATCCAAGAAATTCACCACAAAAACAGAATATTGAAAGGTATTAGAGAAAAGAGACAGATTACCTATAAAGGAAAACCCATCATAATGATGGCAGACTTCTGAACAAAAACTTTAAGGCAAGACGATCTTGAGGTGAAGTATTTCATTTCCTGAAAGCAAACAACTTCCAATCCAGAATGTAGCAACCTGTGAAACTATCTTTCAAAATTAATGCAGAAATAAGATACTTTCACAAGAAAGAGCTACTGAAGAAATTCATGACCACCAAATTGACACTACAAAAGGTATCTAAAGATATTCTAGACAGACAAAAATGAGCACAATTCCAAGAACAACAAAAAGAAATCACCAAGCAGGGCCAGCAATCAAACAGAGGGCAAAATATGGAACCAAGATCAGGAAAATAACACCACAAGCCAAGCCAATACATATCAGTTATTACCATAAATGTAAATGACCTCAATTCACCAATCAAAAGAAACAGACTGGAAGAATAGATCAAGAAAGAAGATCTGACTATATGTTGTATGCAAGAAATGCATTTCACATAAAAAGAAATCCATAGACTAAAAGTCGAAGGATGGAAAACGATACTCCATGCAGCCGGAACCCAGAAAAACTCAGGTGTAGCTATTCTGTTTGTAGATGATATGAACTTCAAACTAAGAATGATAAAAAGAGATAAAGAAAGTTATTACATACATTTTAAGAGAAAAATTCAAGAGGAAGGGATAACAATCATAAATATATATGCACCAAGTATGGGAGAACACAACTATATAAGACAAATACTTGTAGGCATGAAATAAACATAGAAACAAAAGCACATTTATAACAGGGAAGCTTAATACCCATTGTCAGAGATCTACAAAACAAAAAGTCAGCAAATAAGGGACAGTAACAAATCAACCTGTGAACAAACAGATTTAGGAGACATGTACAGAGCTCTTCCACCCAACATGAGAGTATACATTCTTCTCGGCTGAACATGGGACATTTGTAAAGTAGATCATAGACTAGCTCATAGAACATGTTTAATAAATACAAAGGAGATGAAATTATCCCTTACATATTATCTGACCATAATGCAATAAGACTGAACATTAATAACAGTAGAAACAAAGATACCATAAACACATGGAAACGAAATAACACCCTTCTGAATAACTAATGGGTCAAAGATGAAGTTAAAGTGGAAATTAAACAAAATGTGAAATCAAACAAAAAAAACAAATACAACTTACGCAACTTGTGGCATGCAATGAAAGCAGTCCTAAGAGGGAAATTTATAGCAGTGAATTCTCACATCAGGAAAACATAAGGGAACAAATGAACAACCTAAAGCCACACAAGAGGCTTCTAGAAAAAGAAAAACAAGTCACGCCCAAAGCCTACATAAGGGAATAAATTATAAAGATTAGAGCAGAAATCAACACAATTGAGATTAAGAAAACAATATAAAGAGTAAACTAATAAATAAACCTATAGACAACTTTATCCAAGAAAAGGAAACAAAAAATTCAAAATCATGCAATAAGGAATGAAAATGGTGAAATCAATACAGATCCTGTGGAAACTCAGAAGATTATCAACATCTGCTTTGAAAATCTTTAATCATATAAGACAGAAAACACAAAAGAAATGGACAGTTTCTTCAAAACATATGAATTACCAAAACAGAATCAAGAAAAGTCTGGGTCATGATGGATGCATGACTGAATTCTATAAGAAATTTAGAGATTTAATGTCATCCTCCTCAAACTCTCTATCAAAATTGAAAGGGAAGCAATTCTCCCTCACTCATTCCTGGAGGCAAGTATTATTCTGATATCAAAACCAGACAAAGACCCAATGAAAAAAAAGAACTACAGACCAATCTCCCTAATGGACATAGAGGCAAAAAATCCCCAGTAAAATACTAGTAAAGAGAATGCAGTAAATCATCAACAAGGTTATACAACATGACCAAGTGGGATTCATTCTAGGAATGCAGGAATGGTTCAACATATGCAAATCAATAAATGTAATGAATCACATCAACAGAGCCAAAAATAGAAAGCAAATGATCATCTCAATAGATGCAGAATAGGCTTTTGATAAAGTCCAACACTTTTTAATGATAAAAACCCTACAGAAAATCAGAATAGATGATCTTTACCTAAGTCTTATAAAAGCCATCTATGACAAAGCAACAGTAACAATAACACTAAATGGACAAAAACTGAAAACTTCCAGTCTAAAACCAGGAGCAAAGCAAGGATATTCACTATCACCATTCATATTCTGGAAACATTAGCCAGAGCAATTAGACAATAAGGAAAAATAAAAGGAATAAGGTTAAAAAAGAATGATTTTAAACTATCATTACTTACAAATAACATGATAATCTATATAGAAGATCCCAGTCACCAAAAAACTTCCAGAATTAATATTTTCAATATTGTAGCTGGATACAAAGTCAATACTCAAAAATCAATAGCATTTCTCTACACAAACAAGCTCACTGAGCAAGAAATTAGGAAAATCATACCCTTCACAATAGCATCCCCCCAAAATTGAAATACTTAGGAATCGGTCTTACAAAGGATATAAATGATCTCTACATTCAAAATTACAGCACTATTTAGGAAAAGAAAACTAAGACGATATCAGTAAATTGAAAGATACACCTTGCTCACGGATAGGAAGAACCAATATTTTGAAAATGTCCATAACTTCAAAAGTTTTATACAGATTTAATGCAATCTCAATCAAAATACCTCAAAAATCTAGAGAAAATGTTCCTAAAATTCATTTGAAACCAGAAGAGACCTAGAATAGCCAAGATAATTCTGCCCGAAAGGCAAGACAGGAGGCATCACAATTCCTGACTTGAAATTATACTACCAATCTACTGTGATAAAATCAGCATAGTACTTGCAAAAGCAAACAAACAAACAAATAAATAAATACACACAAAAAAACTAGACCTGAGGATCAGTGGAACAGATTAGAAGATGCAGACCCAACTACAAAGATACTCAGCCACTTTTTGACAAAGGAGCTAAACTTGTTCACTGGAAGAAGGATAGCCTCTTTAATAAATGGTGCTGGAAAAATTGGCTCTCCACATCCCAAAGACTAAAACTAGACATATGTCTATCACTATGCACCAAACTAAAGTCAAAATGAATCAAAGATCTAAATATTAAAACAGAAAAACTAAATGTAACCCCCCCAAAAAAAGGTAGGTAGAAATCTTGAAAGTATAGGGGTAGGCAGAATTTCATGAACAGAACCAAAATTCATGTGAAGTACTTCAAAGAATCAGCAACTGGAATCTCATCCTATTAAAAGTTTTTGCACATAAAAAAGAAATCACCAAACAAGACAACAGGAGATTAACAGTATATTTCCTATTGCCCTGTTTTGAAATTCTGTGTTGCTTGCATTGTTCTGTTCTTATTTGTTTTGCTTTGTTTTGTTTTGTTTTGTTTTGTTCTCTTTAAAATAAAAAAAAAGTAAGAAAAAGAAATCACCAACAGTTGAAAAGACAATCTCCATGGAATGGGATAAAATGGTAGCCAACTGTCCCTCTGATAAAAGACTTCTATCTAGAACATATAAACATTTGAAAAAAATCAGACCTCCCAAATTCAAAGACATAATTCAAAAATGGGCATCTAAAGTGAATACACACACCTCAGATGAAGATATACAAATGACAAATAAATGTATGAAAAAATGTTCAATATCACTGGTGATTTGAGAAATGCAAATTAAAACAACACTGAGATTCCATCTCACTCCAGAAAGCATGAGTATTATCAAGAAATCAACAGTAACAAGTGCTGGTGGGGTTGTGAAGGAAAAGGTGCCCTTTCCATTGTTGATGGGAGTGTAGACTGATACAGTCATCACGGAAATCAGATTCCTCAAAAAACTAGGTTTGGAAGTCCCATTCAACCCAGCTATTCCCATTCTGTGTATTTTCCCAGAAGAATTGACAGCATCATAACACAGCAATATAATGCATCCATGTTTATAGAAGCACAATTTGTAATAACTAAATCTTGGAAACAACCATAATGCCCATCAACTGCTGAATGAATAAAAAACATGGTATTTTTATGCAATGGAGTACTACTCAACTATAAAGGACAAACTTGAGGCTTTTATAGATAAATGAATGCAACCTGAGACCATACTCATGAGTGAAACAAATGAGACTCACATGTGTAAACATTGCATTGTCTCCCTAGTTTAAAAAACTGAAATAGTAAATAAGACCCACAATTTACAATAGATTTTTTTGAAGGTGAAGAAACTGCTCAAAAAGAAAGAACTGGGATGGGGGAAAGAAGAGAAGAAAGATTATTTATCATATATATATATATATATATATATATATATATATATACTAATCTCTGTTTCTACTAATCTCTGTGTACTGCTAATTTCTTTTAGTTCATCAAAATGATGATTTGTGCTTTGATTGTTGAATCATTTTTTCAAGTCTATGTCTTGTAATCTGAGCAACTACTTTGAAGATAACAATATGCAATATAGTAACCATTGCTAATCTCCTTTTATGTTGATTTGAAATCCTATGCCATTGTTTTCAGTCTTTTTTGTTGTTTGGTTTTAAAATTAGAAAATAGAAACAAGATTAAAAATCTCAAAAATAAAGACATAGTGCATTATTGTGAAACTCTTAGAACAGAGTTACCACCTCTGGGTTGAAAAGAAAGAAGAGGGAGCTGTTAGTGACCTGTGGAGATCAATCATGAAATTTCTAAAGAGCCACCTAATAGAACTTTGGTAGAAACAACAAATGCCCCGTAACTTGTCAAGGATTGTGCCGAGGGACATAACTTGACCTAATTCCCATGCAATCTCCTACCAGTGACCTCCCCTTCCAATTGGAGAAGTGCCCTAACATACAGTGAAAGAGCAAAGTAGCCAAATACAGTCAGATGCCAGGACTCACAATGTAGCTTTGAGAAATACAGAATGTTCTAGGGAAGCACACAGAAGATACAGAACATAGCATAGAAATACCAAGATGGGTCTGTCTGACACAAAGAAATCTAAGGCAAGGTACCAGAGAGAAACAGCATCTGGAGGGCACATCCTGTATTAGTTGATGGCATCCTTACTTGAATAAATTCTTTCAAAAGTTATCTCAATTTTAATGAAGGTCACAATGGCTGTAGTACAAACTGAACCAAAGTCTATCTGGTTTTTTAAGCTACTGCCTTGCAAATTAATGAGAGGGAGCCAGGTTCTAAGAGAGCCAATATGCTAACAGTTAAGATCAAAACGAATATCCAGAGATCAGCCCAGATTCTTAAGACACACAGACACAGGAGAAAAAGGAAAAATAGGACCACAGGATGAATATGAAACTGTCTCTTAGTAAGAGAGCAACTAAAAACAATGAAATAAAACTTCATATTCACAGAAAGCTCTCATTCTCCAGAGAACCAAGTCTGGGCCACTATTTAGAGGACATTGTCATGGCATGGATGTCTCCCGGCTCCTTTCAAACTACTATATGATCCATTATTGTTTTTCTTCCAATGTCTGGTGGAAAGGATAAGTTGGAATTTACTATGCTAGAGTGTCCCATGCTTTACAAGGCACAATCTCTACTTTCTATTAACAGTATGCTAAACTCTAGTGATTTTTAGCTGCAGAATCTAACAAAATCTGCATTTATATTGCTAATTACATGACAGTGTGCCAGAAACATAAGTATCAAAAGTGACAAGCTTTGCTGCTTGCAATGAAGATTTCCTAGACACTTCAGCCTTCGAATTGCAAAAATAGCATTCCTAAAGTGGTGGGTGGCAAGTACAGGAAAAGAAAGATGTGCCTGGGATTTTGGAATCAATCTTGATTTAAAAACTTTGGGTTTAATTTGAACTACTTCAGACATTATGGAGTCAAAAATTTTCAGGTAGACTATCAACTTCAGCTCTCCACTAGTGTTACATATTAAGAAATTTATCTCACTTTCTTTAGTTGAAAAATAAATGGTATGATGAGTCTTTAAGATCCGTAGTAATAATTACAAGACTATTGCTGAGCTGCCCATAGTCAGGGTTAAGTACAAATAAAGGAATAGAGATTACCATTAAGCATTCAATATAGTACCCACACATAATCGAATTTTATTAAATCAGGCTTTTTCATGTCACATAATGATCATATCACATCTGAAAGATTCAATTCAAATTTCACCACTTCCACTTTTCCTTTAGTGCTTTCTATACTTCTATAGGTTTTTTTAAAAAGGGATAATTAACTTACAGTAAGTCACCTATTCTATTGCACAGTTTTGCGTGTTTTGACGAGCACAAACTGTTAAAGAAAAATCCCTAAAACTATGTCTTATTTTGTACCAAAATACCTCAGTGCTCCTCTGTAAACATCATCTTCCAACCTAGCCTCTGGAAACCAATGATACATTTTTTATAGTTTTGTATAGATTTCACTATGATATTTAAGAGGTTTCTCACAATATGTAGCCATTTGACACTGTCTTTTCTCACTTTGCACAATGGATCTGAGACTCATCTATAAGCCAGAGTGCATTTCATTTTTTTGTATCTATCTTTAAGATTTGAATTTTTATTTTTGGCTTTCACTCATGTGAATATTATGTGCCTGATTGTTTGTTTGTTTGTTTTTGGTGATAGTGCTAGTACTTTCAAATTTCCTTTAATCTGTGGCCTAAAATCTCTTTAGTTTTGTAAAAGGTGCAACTGTTCTGACTGTTGCATATTTTTATATTTATGCTCGCATATTTATGCTTCTCATTTTTCTCTTACTCTTTTTTGTGTGGTTCCAATTACATGCATTTTAAGTGTTTCTCTCATGTTGCCATATTCACTAGTTGTCCATGCATATTACCATTCTTTCTTTCCCACTAGCGTTCTTAAAACATTAATCACAACTATTGTAACCTCTCCAGTAATTCTAACACCTTTGTCCAAACTGAGTTTCCTGGTGAAAAAGACTTATTTCATAGTTGTCCTCAGCTTCCACTAAAGGGAAGCTTTCTTTCCTCCTTCTTTTTCTACTAACATAAAAAACTCCAAGCTTCAAAATTTAAACCCTTTTTTCTGACCCATTGGAGTCTGTGAACAATGAGATCACCCTGTGATCAAACTTAGGAATATGATACTCATCAAAGACTGGCACTTCTCTTTCCCATGATAAAAGGCAAAGACAGAAAGCTGATAGGTCTGGTTGTTGCTTATGGATGGCTCGGGTTGTCACTGATTAAAATTGCAACTGACAAGAGAAATTACCCGAAACAAGAGTTTCTAAAGAGATAACGGTTGTGCTTTGTTATTCTTGGTTTTGATGCCACAGGAGCTGACATGTCCATCCCCCTGTAGGGAGGAATGCTGGTGCATCCAAAGAGGCATGAAATAATGAGGTTCCTTCTCCCTCTGCCTCGTTTCCTCCTGTGCTTTAGCGCTAAGACTGAATATATGGTCAACTTCTCAAATTACTTCCACTAAAGCAATGGTTTCCAATCTCTGTTTCTGTTTCTCATTTAGGGCTAATAATACTTCCTTGACTTAGGTAATGTTAGGTACCCATTCAAGCTTGTGTACAGTACCATAATTCAGTTCTCTCTTTTTCATTAAGAAATCCAGAGTTTGAATCAGATGCTAAAGTGTAACTGACTCTCTGAGTTCCACAAAACAAAGGAATTACTACTAAGAAGATCTGAAAAAAAATTAACTCTAGAAAAAAAAAGAGACATTCTTTGTTGAATAAAATTAATAATATAAAATAAAATATGGGTTAAATTATAATCATTTAAATTGAAAGTCAAGCATATAAAGATTTTATATCTCTATTTCCTGATCTTGGAAGACACAGGCAGTTAAAACATTTCACTTGTGAGTGATGAATGGTTCTTGTTACGATATTCACATTTTCAGATCAACATTCTGAATACTTGAGCCCACATTCTCAATGAATATATTGTTCATAATTTTTTTTCTTTCTATATTCCATCTCATGTTATCTTTTGGAGTATATAATTATTTTCAAAGGACGACTTCATAAAAGTTGTGCTTTTTGTCGTAGTCATCCATTCTGTGCCAGCTCTGATGAATAGCTTGCTTAGAAAGTAGTTGGCATCAAAAGAACATATGATCGTTTGGACATTATTTGTTCTTTACAGAATTCTATATCCTTCTCAGGGAATTGTAACTCTTCAATTAAAAATAGAAATAAAGAAATATTGGGGGAAATGAATAAGCACTGGTCGTAGAGAATATAAATGAGAGTGCTGATCAACAGTAGAATCTTAACACAAAGTAAATTATTCTAAATCTCAATATACTTTGAAGGTTATCTTGTTATCAGAGTTAAATCTATAAATAAAAATTTTTTGCTACTTTGTATTAGGACAACTAATATTTTTGAAACACCAGAAAAGATCATAAATTTAATTCACTGGTCAGAATTAATGGGATAAGGAAGGCAATCACAATTAATTAAAGTGTTGAATTATATAATATTCTCCAATAATCAATTGTGTAAAATCATATATTTTAATGGAATGAATGAGGTGATTTCAAGTGTTTAATTATGTAATGTAAACCACTATGCTATTTTATATTTCATATTTTACATAGCATTTTTCCAAAAATAAATATTGCTGTACCTTCCAACAGTGTTTTGAGATATCATTTAGAGACTTTTCTACTTTGATTTATCATATTAAGCTCTGGATTAGTAGACAGGATTTTCCTTCCCTCCTTATTCTGACCTAACTAGAAAGTATAATCAGAAAGCCCTATTTCTGAATGCATAGATGAGAAGTAGCTTTTCTATCTTAAGTATCTGTGGTGTCTGCACTGACCCTTAGACTAGAAAGTCTTTCACTATGTTACAGTCTTCCTCTAATTCCAATGAGAAAAATGTAATCCCAAATGAGCAGGGCTCCACTGCTCTCACTGCCTGAGTTTAGAATATTCTACTGTACTTTTGGCATTGTTTCCCTCTGTCCAATTTGCTTTTATAGGTACAAGAGTCCTTTTTCTCTCTCCTCTTTTTCAATGGAGTGATAGCTTCAAGGCAGTGAGCAATGAAATTTCCAGTGCTGACTGTAGAGTAAGGCCTACAGGGGTTCAAAAAAGTTCTCAGGTCATAGTTAAAAAATTAGACACAGATATTGTAGCTGTATTTCCTCAATCCAAATCTAAATGGTGCTGTCATAATATTTTTTGAATTAACTTACAGTAGTGAAACATTTAAAGAGCATGAAGTGTATACAGTCACATCTTGGTGTTATATACAATCATCTCTCATTATCGGTTTAAATTTGCTCCTGGTTCCCTACAGATGCCAATATTCACGTCACCCAAGTCTCTTAATCAAACATTGTATTATTTTAACACAAATCCACCAGTGTACCTTATCAATTCTAGATTATTTATAATGCAGAATACAATATAAATGCTATATAGTTGTTTTACTGTATTCTTTATGGTACTAACATCAGGAAAATTTATGAACATATTTAGCACAGACACAATATTTTCTCTGTATATTTTTATCTAAAGTTGGTTGAATCTATAGAAGTAAAATCTTTGTATGTATGTATGTATGTGTGTATGTATATATATATATATATATATGTATATATATATATTATACATATAGTATGTTTGCATACATAAATTTTATGTTGTCATAGTGGCAATATATTATTGTAGCTGTTAAGAGAATTCTTTGTAAACTGACCACTGTTTACACAGTTTGAAACAACAGCCTGACATTAAAGAAGTTCTACAACTGATAAATAACAGAACTAGGATTGAAAGTTGTACTTCTAATACACTAGCCTAAAAGAAATGGAGTTTATGATACTTATTATAAGTTTTTAAATTTGATGACCAAAACTTTCATGTTTCCCCTTTTTGCTTGACTTATTCTGTTCATTTTAGAGAAGTTACTGGTTTAAATAAATGTAGTACACAATTAAAAGTTTTAAAAGGGACTGAAATTTGACTTATGGTTTAAAATGCAGTACTTCAGTTCCTAAACTGAATGAACTCATAGACCTCTCTATATAATTCAGTATATACTAGAATGAATTGATGAGAAAAAAGTAAAGCAATTATATTTCAAAAATTAGAGTTTACAGTATACCTGGGTCATCCATGTATGACAATCCCCAGAGTTCTTCAGCAAACCACATTTTAGCTGAAATCGGGAATGAAGCTCATGAAGGAATCCTTCATATTAAAAATTCTTGTATTTTCTTGTCAGCAGCCTGAAGTAATAGATGCCAATGGATCTCCACTCATTTGACCTAGAAAAATTCCACAAATTAGTTCAAATCAAGAGATTTAAATTTTTGGTTCACCCTAAGAACACCATAAAACTGCCCAGGCCAAAGCTATGAAAATTCAAAACATTTGAAAGATGCTATTCCTTCCTTACAATGGTTGAATGAGCAGGTATGCACAAGCTAAAGAGTGGTCAGCAGGCTAACAAGAGTGGTGACTTCTTGCTGCATTGCCTTAAAATTACAGAGATTTAATGCTGAACCTAAGGGTTTGGATATAAATTCTCTGGTTTCTGAACCTATCCACGTGAATGAAGCACCCCATTGACCCTGACCCTTACAGAGCGCAGTTAGATTACCCCATATATGAATTTCCCCTGCCACGTGGAGTTGATCTGGAACTGAAAAGAAATAGATCGCCCTTAAACTACAAGAGGTGACTGGACAGCTATTCCACAAGAAATTGGGAAAAAGAAAAAGAAAGAAAAAAGAAAACAAAATATAGCACAGGAAAAAAGTGGCATAAAATAAACACAGATAATTTATTTAAAAAGAAAAACATGTTTCTGATGACATTCAGAAATTGCATGTTGAGCAATAGAAGGATTTTCATAGGTTCAGTGAAGTACCAATAATTCTGAATTGAATATTTACATTTTGTATGTACCTTATCAATCAAACCTTTGTGGCTTAGATACTAGATTCTAAAACATGATATAATCAATTGCAATGGGTTGCCAAATCATGCCTTATGAAAGATAAATCATCAAAATTCATGCTATTTTATTTGCATTTTTTAAAACAGAAATGAGAGGATTCAATTACAACTGAACCATCCAGAAAAAGTCCTTCAGTGTTCTTAATAAAAGAAAGACAGAGAGAGAATTGAACTCTGGAACTGTAGACAACCTTGGGCAAATACAGGAAAGTGACAGAAGTCATGAGAGTGTCATAAATCCTAAGTGAGAAAGAGAAAGAGATTGGAAACCATTGCTTTGGTAGAAGTAATTTGAGAAGGTGATCCTGTATTCGGCCTTGCTGCTAAAGCACAGGAGGAAACCAGGCAGATGGGAGAAGGAGGAACCTTGTTACTTCATGCCTCCTTGTGGGCACAGCATTCCTCCCTACACCAGGATGGACATGTCAGCTCCTGTGGCATCAAAACCAGGAATAACGAAGCACAACAGTTCTCTCTTTAGAAACTCTTGTTTCGGGTAATTTCTCCTGTCAGTTGCAGTTTTAATCAGTGACAACCCGAGCCATCCATAAACAACAACCAAGCATATATCTTATCTGACATTGACTTTCACCATGGAAAAGAGAAGTGACCATCCTTGATTCATATTGTGTTTCTAAATTGGATTGAAGGGTGATCTCATTGTTCATAGATTCAAATTGCCCTTAATTCTTTGAAGTTATTTTACAACAAAAGATAAAAGTTAAGGGAAAGGAAAAAAAGTTCTCCAGGGCAAGAAGAAAAAGGTAATTTTAGAGAAATAGAACATTATCTTGTTGAATTTTTTTTTTTTAATTTTCAAGCATGAGCTAATAAGAGCTTTGCAAGGATACACAAGTACACTTAGGTGAGCGTGAAAACACGTTAGGGAAAACATTAGTGAGGTAGTAACTTTTTAGTGTACCAAATGTTGTCTTGCTGACCTGACTTTCTACTAGCTGCGACATTTTAAATTATTCTAAAGGATGTGATTTTAAGCATCTATTCTGACAATGCAATGCTATATATCTATGTTCTTTATTTAGTGCCCATGTCTCCCAAGTCTTCCAAATGAAATTAACTTCCTCTCAACCACATTTTAGTAAAATGGCTTTCTGATGAATTCTAATGGATAAATTATTTAGGTGTATCATAATTTTGTAAAAATACGTTTTTTTGCTAGACATTACATTCTGATACCATTCAACTAGAGATAGAATTTGACTAAGGGTATCAACTCTATAGTGAATATTTAAGGAAAAATAAGTGTTCAAAGAGATATACAAATGTGGCATCTCACAATCCCTGATACCTATGATTCTCTAAGTTTATTGAGTTTATGACTGAGATAGTTTTGAAAGTTCGGATTGTCAGTGATTAGGCCACTGAAAGACGAGAGCTGTGTAATGGAGAGGGAAGTCCAATGATAATTTCAACTTGAGGCAAGATAAAAATTACAAAAAGCTACTCTTCTTTGCCTGTTCACATTGTGGTCTGCATGGCCAAGCAATATTACTCGTGATTCATAGAACTATAAATAATATTGGGTTAGAACCAAAGAAAATGCTTATTTTATGGAATATTTCACCGTGTGTACACTATCACTAACCAGGTATCATTACTGTAAATTTACACTTTGGATATCTTTAATCAGAGTTCTTTGTGCCCATAAAATAAAAACTTCATAACAAAAACTGACACTCTAGAAAGCAAAGACACTCTAATACGGAATCAAAAAGCATCCATTAGGACACTTAGGGAGCACATGAAAATTAAATATGTTTTCTGTAATTGCTGTAATGATTTCAGTTGTGAATGAAAGCTGAACGCCTAATCAGTTGCCATTTGTGTAAACACCATCATCACTTCCATACCTATTTAAATTGATTCTTTATCATTCTTGTTGTACTATCTACATATGGCTCATGTGGCTTGCACTCACCCAACTGTACTATTATTTTATGTATGAATGTATATAAATTATGAGGAAGTGGAATACAAATATCAATTTTATTGATTATTATTTTTGATCTGCCCAAATCATATTGAGGATTGAAGCAAACTCTGAGAGGACTCAAGGAATTTATACACAGTTGATGAAGGAAGACACATAGACTATTATAAAGTAAATGAATGGAAATGAGTACTATAAGAATAGTAATATTAATAATCTAGACCAGTGTGATAAAAGGCTTTTTGGAGATGGTAGTATTAATTCCTTTATAAACCAGTCCATCCATTTAATTATATTATAACTTAGGTGAAGAAATGGAGAAAGTCATTCTAGGAAAAGAGCAAATCACATTAATGTGTCTAAGACAATACATTGTTCAATATTAGATCATATTGAAATGCCTAGTGACAAGAAATGAGGTAAGATAGGATGCACACAACAGAATTTGCTAACGGACTTGTTAAAGATGCTTTGATGTTTCTTTTTGCTGATAAGCAGTCATGTGGAAATTTTTAAAAGGGAGACAGCAAATGTGTGCTTCTACCTCTACTGGCCCATTATTCAATGTGAAGGATAAATTTGAAGTGAATACACCTGGAAGCCAGGAGCTTGATTTGATTTTCACAATCCTGTGAGAAAATAGTGGTTTTCAAATAATGGTTTTTGTAATCCTGTGAAAAACTGTGGGGGTCTGCAATTAGGTGATAATGGAAGTGGAGAGATATGGCAGTATTTAGTTCTCTACATTAACTTCACATTGAAACACGTAAGATATTTTTGAAATGCTTTGATATCTAGGCTCTCCTTCTCTTCTAGACCACTTCATTAAAAAAATTTAAGTTTAAGCACTGATATTTTCTGAAGTTGTCCAAGTAATTCCAGCACACAGCAAATATTGTGTATTTCTGAACTAGAGACTTTCAGGAGATAAAATTAAGAGGTTTGGTGATTGATTGATTTGGCATGTAGAGCAACAGGTGGAGAGTACAAAACTTACAATTCTGGTTTAGGAGATTGGATCGACATCAGTACTAGAAAAAGAACACTGGAAGACAAAGATGGTTGAGTTGGACTCTGGTGGGATCTGTTCACACATTCATCTCTGCAGTGACTGTGGAGTATACATCCAGTTATCTGCTCTTTACATACCAGAAAAGAAGCTTGAGGTCTGGGCTATGAGTTTACGGATGAACAGTGAAGGCCCTTTATGAGCAAGAGTATAATATTACATAGAAAAGTGAGAAGAGCCCCAAATTGGTTTGGAACATCTAAGAGTTGTATAGTAAACAACAGTAAACAAAAAACCCACAACCAAGCATCTAGAAAAGCTGTCCTTATTACATTCTCTTTGAGTAAAGCAGAAAAGATTTATGTAAGATTGTTATAAGCCGAGAGGATTATCAGAATTGCAGCAGTAAAAGTGTTCAGGGGTTGGCTAGAAGTTATTTTGGGGCTTGGAGTCATCAAAATGTATCTGTTGCTGGCTGAATGGCTTTCAAAAGTGTGGTCACTTAAGCATCTGTCATGCAATGACTGGTTTTCAAACCAGTTCTGACAGTATTTTGTTACGGGGGCTGCTGAATAAGGAGAATCTCCAAAAGTACGGCCTTTGAATCCTTGTGGGCACTCATTACTGAGCCCCTCTTATCTATTAATGTAAGCATTTATTCTAGTGTTTCTTTCTCTTTTCTCTTTAATTTTTGGTGTTCTAATTTGTTTTCCACTGTCTAAAGTTATTTTTTTACATATATATTCTAGGGTTTTTTCTTTACAGTTAGAGATACATAAAAGTATCTCATTATCATGCTATATAGTCATCTTTCACTGTTATATTTATTAAGATTCAGTTTATAAACAGTAATACTCACTTTTCATAGCTGTATAGCTTGACAAGTTTTTGACAAATATGATCAGTTATATATTTCCACTAAAATTGTAATATAGGACATTACCCTCAAGCATCTCTTTAGTTTATTAATTTATTATGTATAATGTTATTGAGACTCTTCATTAGATATTTGAACAAATACTATCTTTTGTGTTCAACTATACTTTTTGTTTCTTATTTTACTCCAGATTTTCACTCCTTTCCTTTTTTCCTTCTATATTACATTTTATTTTTTGATTTAAAAAAAATGAAAGAAGGTAGAAGCAATACATAATCTCAAAAAAAGTAAGAAATCACTAGTTGATAATTACATATTTTCCTCTTAGAAGTAGTTATTCAAGTTACATAAGTAAAGCATGCAAAGTAGACATTTAAACAGTGAGACTGTAAACAGTTCTGTTCACCTATCCAACAAAGACTTAGTAATATGGTTATCAGTCTTACACACTTAGACATACATGCAGTTATATCCTTTAGAATACTTTCTTTTCCTCTCTTTTTTTACAATAACTATAGTCAATTCTCTTAAAATGTTTAGAAGTTCTACATATGCATGAGTCTCTACATGTATACCTATCCTTTCTGTATTAGAGGGAAAAATAAATCAAAACAAGACAACAAAGCAAATTCCTAGGAAAATACAAAATGAAAAAGTCATATAGAACCACAGTACTAGGTGGTCTGCAGTAGTTACTGTGATGTCTCTTGTTATTTTCAGTGGAATTGTCTATATCATCAGGCATAGTATAATTGAACATAGCCATACATAGCAATATTAATAAAAACAAAACATTGGAGACATTATATGACTTCAAAGCAGTTAATAATCCAACCAGAATGGGTATCCTGTTGAATTCTGGAAAGACAGACAGACATGCAGGCTTGGGGTATAGCTCAGTGCACAGGTTGAGAGTTCAATCCTTAGTCCAAAACAAAGAAGAAGCAAAAGAAAAAGAAGGAGGAGGAGGAGGAGGAGAATAAGAGGAATTATTGGAATCCCATATTGAGACTGAAAATCTGTACAAGGGAGATTCAAATCTCCTCCCCTGACCACTTAGCTCAAGATAAAGAAAAACCTATTTTGTTGTATTTTACTCACCATTTATTCATCCTTCCTACAACAGCGAGCTTTTACAATGGTCTCCTTCTAGACTTCTGTCATGCTTAGTTACCATCAGGTTCTGCCTTGCTTGCAGTAATCCAAGGGAAATCTCCAGTCTCAGTTGAAAGATGGCTTTGGAATTTACCTGTTATTGTGGTTAAGCTTAATTAAATCAACTTGATTGGCTTGAGAATGGCACAGGGATTGATGGAGCACACAATCAGGTGTGTCTGTGTTGATTATGAAAGACGTGATCTTGGGAAATATATCTGGTCCCTCAAGCCTTTCCCTGCTCTATTTCTGGATCACCATGAATGAAGCAGCTTTGCCTTACTACATACTCTCCTCATCATAGTCCTTCCTTTGGAGCTAGCTGACCATGGATTGAAACCCCTGAAATTGTGAACAAATGGAAAACACTATTCCTTTAAGTTGTGTCTGTGTCAGATGTTGTGTCGCAGCAGTGGGCAAGCTGACTTGCACAGAAAATTCGTACTGTGAACTCTTGCTGTGACCCTGCATGACCATACTGAGCTGGTTTGCAAGAGCATTTTAGTTTTGTTTGGAGATACAAGTCATAAAATCCTTAGAATGCCATGAGGAGAGCCTGAAGACTCTACCTCTGACTGGAGCTCAGAAGACCAGAATGCTGATAGAAACATTCACAGAAAATAAAGACCAGGTTCAGCAACTTTCTGGTGAGAACAAGGATTCCATTGGCAATTGGACTACAGACCATGTGTGTTATGCTCTGGGAGAAAACTTACCTATATTTAGCTCATCTAGTTGAGACTTCATGGAACATTCAGACTGAAGATAGGGAACAAACTGAACTAAGAGAGGAAATTTCAAGGCTGTCTACTACTCAGGCTGTAACACAATATTTTTAGATGCTTTATCCAGACTTACAGTGAGAATTAGAAATGAATGGAAGAGAAGAAAAAAATTGAAAACTTCAAAAATTTGGCCCAGAAGGAGCCATGTGTAAAACTGGGGGCAAAAGAAGAGAGGTTACTGAAGAAATTAGGGTCTTTAGAAAGAAACCAAGTACCATGTACACAGACAAGAGGAAGATGCCTTGAGGGTATCTAAGAAATCACCAAGATCTTCTCATAGGTTCAGAGTTGTAAAAGTATCTACCTTTTATTTAAGAAGAGAGTCCCTGGGACACCTGTTCCAGTGGGGACTCCCAGAAAATTGGTGCCCAGCCATTGCTTTATTCTGCCCATTCAAACCCTCAGAGACCACTGCAGTCATGGTTCTAGGTGTCCTGGGCACTACTTTTGATGTCAGCAGACTTTGGTGTTGTCCACAGGATACTAGTTTTACTGGGTGTGCAGAATGCTGGAGTTGCAAAGTCATGGAGGCTGCCAGCAAGATTCTAAAGGACGGCTTGTGTGAAACTGTAGAAATGAAGCCAAAGGTTCAGTAGAGACCCCAGGAAGTTAGAGATACTGGAAACTGAAGAACAAGCAAGGGGCCTGAGCAAATCGAGCCCAGCAGAGAGTCTGTGTGAGTTCCAAGTGGCAAGGCTGTAGGGATAAGTCTTCCCAAGCCCTTTGGGATTCACCTGTCCCTCTCATGGCCCTGGATTCTGAATATGAAACTTGGTACCTTCCTTGCTAGGTTTCAGTTTTATTTTTGTTCAGTTGTTTTCTATCCTCCTATCCCTCTCTTTTGCAAGGAAATGTTTGTCCAAAGCCAATGTAGTTTGGATTACAGAACATATTTTTTATTTTATTTACCATTTTTTTAACAGAAATTCACAGTTACGTGTTTGCTTTGAGTCTCAGATAAAAATTTGGGTTGGACTTTTGAAAAAACGCTGGAACTGTAAATACTTGAAGAAATGGGTTATTGCATTTTTCACTGTATGCAAGATAGTCATATCACATTAGGCAGAATGAGTTTGTGTGTGTGTGTGTTTTTAAAGGATAAGGATGGTTTAGGAACATGTGTTTGAGTGCCACAGTGGGATGTGGTGTTGAACCTTCATGTTCCAGTCTGATTTGCTTGGGAGCAGACCAGAGCATTGTTAGAACACAATTCTGGGTGTGTGTGTTAGATATGGAGACATGACCTTGGACACTATAAAGGTGACCAGAAGATTCAGTGAATATTTAAGTTAAAATTGTACTACACTGAAAGACACACTGCTATTAGTCTCCCTCAAAATATTTCTCGTTGCTTCAAACACACATTCCTATCATTTTTGTCACTATGAAACAGGTCTGGAAGTTCCTTTTTGTGTCTTCCTGAGATGTGATAATAAAAGAATCAGTGAAAGCTGCTTCTGAGTTCCAACAGAAATGCAAGTTCAAAGTCATTATGCTGTGTCATTTACCTTATTCGCCAGGCAATGAGTGCCTCTTCCTCACAGTCAGAATTTCCTTGAAAGGTAACAATTTTGAGCCAGTTCGTGACATCAAGGGATTCATGAGAGTACAACTAAAGAACCCTAAGAAAAGACACTTCCAGAATTAGAGAGTGTCAAGAAATACGGGATACAAGTGCTCAAAATAAGAGGAAGGATTTTGATGAGAATTAAAGACAATGTGTCTTTTACTGTACTCCTTTTTTAAGTTTAAAGATACACTGTATTTTTTAGTCATATTTAGTCATGTTTAGTTTAGACCTAGTCATATTTAGTCCTAATGCCCCCATCTTGGGTGCTGCTACCCTGCTCTGCATTTAGACCTCTACAAACTAAGCAGCTTGGCTTAGCCACATCCTTTGCATGACCATCCTGTGACTCTGAGCTAAATTAAACGTCTCCTGCTTGAAGATGAGGGTGCTCATCATGTCTCAGCAATGAGGAAGCTGATTACTACATCTGCATACATCCTTACCTTCATATTGTATCAATACAAACTTCAAAGGTTTTGTTTCCTTGTCATCTCACAATGAATTTACAATTATTGCTTCAGCGTTTCTTCAAATTTCTTAGTTTGTCTTAGTGAGGAGGGCCATTAAAAGTAGTTACCACACCACGCTGTGGAAAATAGAATCTGCCTAGTGTGCATTGAAAATTATCCCAAGAAGGCCTATGTACACCTAAACTAAATGCCATAAAGTTTATTATAAACACTAGTATCTAGAATGAAATTTCAAGCTTCTAAGCAGATAGATGAAAAACAAATTTTAAAACATTTTAAAATGTTAAAAATGAAACAAAACAAACTCTAAGCAATTACTTAGGCTGATTCTTCCAGAATCAATTGAACAAGAATTTATAGAATAGCCTCTCTTTACCCCCTAGACTGTGCTTAGGAAGCTTAAAAAATGCCATTCATAATTCCTACATGGCATGTCTAACAATCATAAAACTAATAGACTTAAATAAATATGTGAACACAGTAGTCACATGTTAAATGAATGACCTCCCATGATTCTAAAAGGACACGTGTGTAGCTTATGGCAAGCAACAAATCCCCCACCCTTGACATCTTTAGAAAAAGGTGGTTGAGCCAAGTATCAGAAGTTGAGAAAAGTTGAACGAATAGGTGTAGACGGAAAAGTGGTGATAGAATTCCAGATCACGCAAATTTCATCAAAACGTCAGGAGTGAAAAGGACATGCGAAATCCAGAACAGAGTGGAGATTAACTGGGTTAAGAGAGCAGCAGGGTCAGGATCCGTATGGTATGTGGATGCAGCGTCAGAGAACACGAATTGAACCCTGGCTAAACCAGCATTCTTATATATGGACAAGAGAATAGCTTTGAGTGCTACCTACATTTTCAAAACTTTATCTTGCAATGATAAAAAAATCTAACCTTTCTGAAAAAGCTGTAATAAATAAAAAAGGCAAAAAGCAGGAAGACCACACAGATATATGGCATATATTCCATATATGCATATATATATATATATTGCACATATATACACTTACACACAGGCTGAAGGGATAAAAAGGTTGACAGTGAGAACTTAGAGATCTTATTTGTAAAATCAAGCAATTTTTTCAACAGCAAGGTTATGGACAATGTGGGAAAAGCTGACATATGATACAAAGTAGAAAAAAAACGCTGCCTGTATTGGACAGAGTTTCTAACAGGTGAGAAAAACAGCCCAATTCTCTGGCTCTCATATTCCCTAGGTCATAGCCTCACATTAATTGTAAATTGTAATTGTAAATACTATAAGCTAAGTAACTTAAAGTGGGAACAGTTCCATGAGAACTTCCAGAGTTCTAGAGACTAATCCCTACTGACCTCTACCTCCCAGCGAAACCAGAAGTACCCTGTCTTGCTACTTACTAGATTCTTGAGGTTGCTACATCCAAAGATATATAAAATATGTACATATGTTTCACTTTTTCCCCCCTCAAGAAAATGAAGGTTTTCAAGCTGCATCCAGTGAGACTTTGTTCAAGCTGAACAAAGTTTGTACAGATTAACTGATGGGTTTCTTCCACCCTCCCCCCATTCAAGCAGAACAGCCTCTATTAACTTATATAGCTATTTAGATGCTGCACAATATTTAATTATAAAGCAGCCTGATGCTAAAATTACTTAGAAAACATCTGTGCTAGTAGACGGTGAGTGGAAATGAATTAATCAGATAGAGTGAACATTATTGATTTTAGTTTGAGGGGATTATAGAAATGATTTTCAGATTGCCAACACAGGCTGACTCATACCCTGAGACAGCAGAGTACGCTGCCGAAAATAAAGTTGGCTGATGCTGGGATGGGGATTGGTCTTTCTTGATCTAGTTCTTAAAAGTTTCTTTTTGTTCCATTTTCTGGCTTCACTCCTGATTGGTGGTTATCTCACGATTTTCCTTCTCTGAGCTTCAGATATGAAGCGTCTCCTTAGCAACAGACTTCCATAAAGTGTAAGCTGATAAATCTCCACATATTCTTTTGAATTGTTTAGAGAAAATTCTTACCTTTTAGATACTGCATGCAGATGTGCATTTTGATGATGCACTTCTGCAGCAAGTGGCAGAAGAAGGTGTACAAGACGTATCAGTAACTGAGTTTTCTTCTTCAGCAGTGACCACTAACCAGATGCCAATGTCTTTGTGCAGAGGTCTTCTCACATATGGACAGGTGGACACGTGTGTGCTGATTTTCCCCTTTTAATGAATACCTAACATATGTGAGTGGTGTTAATTTTCCTCTTTTAGCAAATCTCTAACAATCTGTTCTATCACTTAATATGTATTCTGGCAATTGTTCTATATCCATATATGATGATTTACCTCATTTTTTTACATAAATTCTTCTGCTACATGAATGTTACATGACTTATTTTACCAGACCTATCATACAGATTTTTCATTTGTTTGAGGAATAATCTTGCTAAGTTGCCCAGGCTGGCCCCAAACCAATCATTCTCCTCTGCCTCCTAAGTAGCTGGGACTGCAGGCTCTCACCATGGCACTGGGCTCTTTAGAAGTTTTTAAATATTGTGCTAATACAAAGGATACTAAAATGAATATATATACATATTTATGCAAGCGCATGCATAGAACAAATTTCTTAGGGTGGAGTTAGTGCTTCTGTCTCAAATTTCCATAGATATTGCCAAATTATTTCCATAAATGTAGTACTGTTTTACTTTCCTAGAAAAATACACAAGAATGATTGTTTTCCATACTCTCACCAATATAATGTGTTCGCAGACATTTTAATCTTTGCTAAATGGTAAACATTATCTTATATTTTTAATTTTGTATCCTATTATAAAGCAGTATGAGGTGGAAAACTTTGCATACCTTTAGTGATCTTTTTATTGTCATTTCTTGCAGGTATCTAATCTTTTTTGACCTTTTCAACTTGAATTGCTATTACTTGTTTTTATTGACTTATAGGAAAATTTACCTATTAAGAACAAAAATCTATTACCTATTGTATGACTTTTAATTATTTTGCCTCTGATTGGTAGAGAATATTTTCTGTGTGGTAGAATAATTTAGGAATCTATAATCAAATTCATCATTTTTTTCTTGAATAACCTGTGTTTTACGTCATAATTAGAAATGAGCCTGGGAATGTAGCTCAGGAGTGCAGGTTGCCTAGCATGTGCAAGGTTCTAGGCTGCATCCCCTGCAACCACAACAGGAAGAAATGCTAAAGATAAAAAATTTTTCTCATTCCAATATAAAACAAAGTTGTCTCAACTTTTCCAGTTGATATTAAGTTTTATTATTTCACATTTATGTCTTTCATACATCTGGAATTTGTTTCAAGTAAATTGTAAAGTAAGGCTGGTTTTAGTTAACTACCCAGTTGTCCTAATCAAATATATAGTCATCTATTTTTTCATCTGCAGTTTCAAATGCATGTCTTATATTAAGTATGAATTTTATTTATTTATTTATTTATTTATTTATTTATTTTTTGTGGTACCAGGGATCGAACTCCTGACCTCACGCTTGCCAGGCAGGTGCTTATGCCACTGAGCTAAATCCCCGGCAGTATGAATTTTAAGCAATATTCAATTTTTTTTTTAATTAGAAGAAATTTAAGTGCTTATTTCAGAAATTTTTGGATTACTCCATTGAACTTAGTAGGTTAATTAATTATTACTTTGCAAATATAAAGTATGAAATCATGTTTAATTGCCATGGATATTTTTGTTGAAATTATATTAATTTTATGAATTCATTTACAGATAAATTAATATGATAATTTTATCATACTTAATATTTCTAATAAGGAGCATGATATGTTTTCATTCTGAAGTCTTTTTAATTCATTTGAATTTTCTTTTTTATCTAGAACTTGCTCCACTTAGCAAGTAAATTCTTAAGTAGTCAATTCATTTCATTTTTTAAATTTTTTAATAAATGGGCTTTTTCATTATATAGTCTACCTGAATACTTTTATCACTTATGTGATTATTTGATGATTTCCTTTCAGTACACTCAAATGGAAATACTACAGTGCACTATGGATCTCTCTGTGTGTGTGAGTGCGTGTGTGTGTGTGTTTGGTGAAAGTTAATTTTAATTTCTCTTTAGGGCTATTAGTGTATGAAATATATTTATTAGAAATATGCACCTAAAGACATTACATGATCACTTCAAATACTTTTATTGAAAAGTAAAGCATGAGCTTTATTGAATAGCAAAAGACATGTCATAAATCTAGATTGTCTGCATGGTCTGATGAATCTAAAGGTATGTGATAAGACTGAAAGGCTTTTAAGGCACGCACCACTTCAGCACAGATGAAGTAAGGGAATCCCAAGAAAGGCAAACAGTTTCTCCAAACACTGACATAATATCTAAAAAACAGAATCTCATCCAAGTGGCTTGCCCTCCTACTGGACAGCTATCGTGTCCACTGCAATGGGAGCCTTAGTTGCTACATACTGATCAGAGTGAATCTTGTTTTGAAATAAAAGAAATAGTTATCTGGCCAATATTGTGTGCTTGATAGTAAATATTTATACCTTGTTAGAATTTATCTAAGTCATAAATTCATTAAACACCAAAAGGAACACAGACTTTTGCAGCCTGGTGTCATGACAACCTTGCACAAATTCGTATAGGCCACAAAAGGAGCTTCACCACAGCTGAAGATGGCAGAATGTCTCTTGATTCTTAGGAATATTGACATCTCGAGATGAGTTGCTTTGAGTTGCTTTCCCACCTAACTGTCTCATAGAAACTCTCAGTTTGTACCTTCTCCCAGGTTCTGATTAGCTATGAGGAGTTTTGGGGATGGGTTGCCTTCTTCTTACTTAGCATGTAGCTGTGGGTTCTGAAAAAGGTTAGAGATTTAAAAAAAAAAAAATCAGCTCTGGACAGCATGAGCTTTGCTCCTTGGCAGCAAACGGTCTCACTAGTCCTGTGCATGATCATCTACCCCTTTTGTTTTGGTGGTATTCCTCTTCTGGTGTTGGGACAAGGAATATAGTGACACTTTGCATTTACTGTTGCTGATTTTTATCAACCATTTAAGAAAATGTCTGAAACTAGGAAACTCTTATTTATTTAACTTTTGTATCTATCAACCTTACCTGCCATGTTTCAGAGAAACAAGGCTGACTTCTACTTTCCAGAAATGGAAATTATCTAACAGATGTTGAATGGATGAAATGGCACTAGATCAGATCATAGTATTGGTAATATGAAGGATATTGATTTTTGTTCTATTTTAATCTTACAGCCTTGTTAAATTATTTTTCTTTTTCTTTTTATTAATATATGTGTTTAAAACATAAGGAGTACATTTACCTTGGGATATTGGTACATAAACGTATGGCATCTTGATCCTTTTTTACTTCCATTTCCTTTCTCTTCTGTCCCATCTACCTCACTTCCAGAGACCTTTGTCAATTTTCTTAAATATTCATAGATTCTAATTATTCTCTTGTGTTTGGTTTTCTAGCCTCTTTTCCTTTGATATGGCACTACAATCCCCTTTAAACATCTCCTGTAAATAATACTGCCAGAGCTGAGATTATATGGAGTCAATTCTCATTATTTGTGGCACTTATGTTCTGTAATGTTGAAGCATGTATTGATACTAAGTCCAGAACTTTTGTTCTGAGGGGCAGTTATCTATCTATCTAGCCATACATATCTATCAACATATATGATAAGCATATTAGTTATATAGAATGACATGTAATACATGTAAAATTATAATTACATGAATGTAAAAGCAAGTAGATTGCAATTTTCAGTTATAAAAACACCTCATCCTTATAGATTCTGTTTTCATCCTTATAGATTCTGTTTTTGTTGGAGTTCTAGTGTTGATTGGTTTGCTGCACACAGGTGTTGGTATCCACACAGGTGCTGGTGTTGGAATCCACCCACACTTCTTCTGTCACCCTGCGCTGCCCCACCATATCTGGTCTCTACTCATCTCTGTGCAACAATTGAAATACAAGGCAGAATGTTTCCTTGTTTGATCTTAGCTGAGAAAAGACTAAACTTAAGTTTTTCACCATGTTGCAAAAATCCTTGTATAATGCTGAACGTGGTATGAACAGTCACCGCATTTTGTGTGGGCATATGTTCCGAAACTGCCAGTGGATATCTAAAACCAAAGATAATACTGAGTCATAATCAGGGTGAGAGCCCTTATCCTAAGTGCTTGGAAGCTGAAGTTTACAGATTTTGGAACACTTGCAAAGACTTTACTGGCTAATCATCTCTAACCCAAAAATCCAAAATCAGAAATGCTCCAAAATTTGGAACATTCCATGTGCCACTCAAAAATATTCAAATAATACATGTTATGTCTTTTATATATATACATACATGTATTAAAGTTTGACTTATAAGTAGGCACAGTAAGAAATTAAAATATTAATAATGAAATAGGACAATTTTAACAATAGTGAAAGTTATATGAGCGTGGTCCCTTTCTCTCTCAAAATAGTGAATTGAACCATATTGTCAGTTGCCTGTTGGTAACAAACCGCAAAAAGTGACAGTGGATAAGACAGAACTCCAAACTACTACATTCATTTTGGGTTTACAAATATATTTTAGTGAGTGAAAAAATTTAAAAGAATTGGAAAATAGGAAAAAGAAGTTATTCCAAAGACCAGATTTTGTTCAGTAACATAACCAACACAAAAAAATCTAAATGAATATGATCATAATATTAAAATTTGGATAGAAAAAAATAAATGATAAGCATGCACACTATATATAAATCTGACCGAAAAACTAGAAAGACAAAAATTTTGTGTAGTATTTTGAATGAATGAAAGTTGTCTGTTGACCAATTAAAATTATTAATAAGTTTAGTTTTCTAGCTATCCCCAAACACAATCCCATCACTAAGACTGACATTCATAGAGAGAGGTAATATACTATGAGATATGCAGTAAGCAGTTCCAGAGGTCTTGTGGAGTTTCTAGATGATATTTTTAATAGTTTGATGTTTGTACTACCCAAGAAGGGTAACTCCCTAGCAAATAGCAATGTAAATTTACTTGATTAACCTCTTCATTCCATAAACTATGTTTTAGAAAGTAGAATCTTAAACAGCTGAAGTATAGTTAGCTTCAATAAGTTTTAATGCAACTGATAAGATAACAATGTTTAGGTACAAGTCACTACATAGCTAAAGCTTTAGTGAGCCAAGAAAGGAACATGAGACTACATTAACAATATTGTGACAAATTCACGAAATTGCCTCTCTCTTGACTCTACCATGTTCTGCAATTAAGATGCACTAAATGATAGTGTGGCATACCGTTGTGCCTAAGTTCCCAAGCTGTACACGTTTGGCAATTTCTCACTTCAGTGTTTATAAGGAATTGTAACTTAGATTTTAAAATAATGATAAAGATACATGAAATTATAATAACATGACTGGCGATATACTTTAAAGCACAATAATAGTTATAATGCTCTCAAAACAAACACTAGATCTCATACATTAATCTAGGGTAGGGATAAAAGTATTTTCTAGGAAAAGTAGAAGTTAGGTTTTAAGATATTTAACTTCAGAGTAATAATGGCGCATTGACAGAAGCCATATCTGTAGTCATAGATAAATTCAGGCTCCCTTAAAAATCTTCCAATGATCCTATTTTCCTTATTATCACTTTCCCAGAGTATGACTTTAAAGCCAGGAGACACTACAGTCTCTCTAAAGTTAAAATAAATACATTGCCCTGATTTCAAAGTCACTGCATTGGCATTGGGAATAATTTTATTTTTAACTTCAGTGAAAAATTCAGTAGCAGCCCTTTCTAAGAGAAACTCAGTTTGGATAAACTGGACTGAAAAAAAATGTTATAGTAGCAATAAGAAAGGACAGATAGCAGAAATTCAAAGAGAAATATGAACTAGTCTGTCAAAAGTCCAGAGACCAACAATGTTGCCTCTCTGGTTTGTGTAAGAACCAAACGGAATTAGAAGATGAGTTACAGAATGTTCTGGTGAACAAGTTTTCCATGCTTGCAAAAAAGAAAATGAAGGTGCTTAATTAATATTAAAAACAAGAAAAACTAATGAAAGAGCATGAAACATAACAACCGTGTCTATTGCCATGGTAAGGAACAGTTCACTACAGTGATTCTGAAGTTCCTAAAATTCTCTAGTCTCACACTGGAGCAATGAAAAATCAGTCGTTTCAATAAGTGTCAGACAAATTTACGGGGAAAACGAAACTAATCAAAAGAAAACACAAACTGTGATGAGGGAAAGGAGAAAGGAAGAAAGGGAAGAGAAAAGATATATGTGTGCATAATATAGCTAAGATAGTTATACAGCTAATTTCTCTTAGTTCATTGAAAAGAAAGGTTTGTGCTAATATTGTTTGGACAAGTTATCACGCCTGCATCTTGTACTCTGAATAACTACCACTAAGACAGCAACTCACAATGTATTAATTATTGTAACTGTCCTACTAACATGTTTTGAAACAGTATTAGTGTTATTTTTATCTTTTTTTCTCTTTAAAAAATTATTGTTCCCTTATAAAAACAAAAGAAAATATTTCACAGAAAATAAAATGGAGGAAACAGATCTTCTCTGTTTGTGTCTCTCCTCTCTCTCTGTCTCTTCCCCTCCCCTCTCCTCATACTTTTCTCCAGAAAATTATGTAGAACTTACTTCATTCAAACAAACCTGGACATTTCTGTGACTTTGTGCTCCAAAAGAAAAAAAAATTGTTAAAACAAATTAATCTTAGAAGGAAGCTTGGAAAGTTCTTAGGTATGTTTCAAGTTTCAAAAAAGTTATCTGAAACATAGAATAAGTAACGGGGAATATTGGATGTTCAGTGCAGCAGTAGTTGAGCATGTATAAAAGAATTTTCTTTGAAGACATTTTAAAATTCTGTAAGTTTGAAGTTAACCTGAAGGTAATAAATCTGCAAGTAATTTTTGTCTGGTGGAAAACAAATCTCAGCTCTTGAGTACTTTACCCTCTAGAACTTTAAAGCACTTCATATTAAATCCAATTGTCCTTTCCTGATATCCCTTCATTAAATTACAAAGTTAAAATAGAAAGTTCTTTATATTCTCATTTTAACTAGCTTCAGCATCTTACCGGTTACTTCATTAATTTCAGGTGTCATCTTATATTGCTATGAGAGTGATTTTATATTTTGAAAATTATACTCTAACAAAGTACTTATAGCTATATATTAATTTGGTGGAGCTACCTTAACCAAGGTCAGGTCTCTAGTCTGAAAGTAGTGTCCAAAGGTGGGAAAGCTTCTGAATAAAGATTCACCATGACCAATCTTAGAAAACAATCATGGCTGAGAGAACATATTTATTGACAATAAGAGATAATAGTCCTAGGGTCCAAAATAGTTGCATTGGCTAATTCAAACCCTTATATCTATTATAGAGAAATCCAGAAGGCCAAAGTAGTCACTGATAATTCCTTGGAATGAAAAAAAATAAAATCAGAGCATCAAGAATTAGAAGATCTTGAGTGAAATAAGATTAGATGTACAGAAGAGCAAGTAAATTCTCCCTAGCCTGTTGCGGTAGCTAATCTTCACTGTCATTTACCTTTTCTTCATACTCTTACTTAGCTGATTCTTCACACTGGATGGGCCAATGCTCATGGGCTGAATCACCTAACTAGTCTCAAATAGCTTTCAGTCAGCGGGAGACTAAAGTACTAGGAGAAAAAAACACTATGAAATTTTACCCACGATCTTTCCACCACCGCTGCTCCTGCCACAGGGCCCACCTCCATGCCTTCATTCTTCATCAGGATCCTATAATATTATAGTTGTCCCTTCATATCTGTAAAGAAACAAAAATCTACATTTACTCGTTTTTTTTATAAAATGGTACAGTATACTGCATCATTGTTTTACTAGAGAATCAGATATAACACGAGATACACAAAATGTATAACAAATTACAAGATTGGCTTACAATGGTCAGCCACGGAGTTGGATGCAGAAGCATGAAGCAGTGTCTGCACGCTGCAGACTGAAGACTTCAGCCCAAGGTCTGTAGTTCACCGCAGTGTCTCATGCAAGTGCCTATCAGGAGGCTAATGGATCTGCCATGGAAAACTGAAGGATTTACACTACAAGGCTGAAGGATTCAAGGCAAAAGCCAAAAAGTTTGAACAAGAAGTCAGGAGATGGCTTCCAAGCTGAAAGCAAAGACTGGAGCTCTCCCAAAGAACAGAAGCAAGCCCATCTTTCTTCAGTTCCGCTTTATGCGGTCTAGTCAATGAGCTGCCCTCAGGTTCTCCCTCTACATCCTAGGTGTAGAATTGCTAAGCTGATTTACTTAAGGTTCAGAATTTTTCAAGTTGACACAATCAACCAAGCATCGAACATGTATTCTTTAAATATTCTCAAGATTACTTACAATGCTCAATACATGTAAATGGTATGTCCACAGGTGTTATACTATATTTTTAGGGAGCAATGGCAAGAAAAATGTGTGTGTGTGGTACACATGCAATTTTCTCTCAAATATTTTGATCTGTTATTGAATCTATGGATACTGAACACAGCAATAGGACAACCATATTTCCTTTCCTTTTTTCCTTTATGTGGGAGGTAAAGACTAGACTTCAGTGTCTCAACATTACTAGTTCATTCACTTAAACTAGGTTTGGCTCTAAACTCTTACACAAATATTTGCTACAATAAGATTTTTTTTTATTTGAACCAAATTTCCTCCAAAATTGGTGCTATAAACAGATCTTCATGAATCATCTGCTCTCATTATAATTTTTATGACCCATCTTGCCTCTGTCTTTAGCACAGTATTGTCTCCCACCATTGTAGGATACTCAGCAATTATTTTCTTCTTCAAAACCTGTAGCCCATATAAAAACATTTGGTGTCTGCAAAGCACTTCTTGTTTTTTACAGCAACCAGTTTTGTCCTATTTTCCCTCTTTTAGTCATACTAATTAATCATTACTTCAAATTAATCTGCCAAACCTTTTCTATAATGCAATAAAGTTGCAAGGAAAAGAATATGAAAGTGTTGTGATGGTAGCACAGTGATACATGTTATAAACATAAACATGTTTATAATGGCACAGCTAAAATAGCTAAACCTTGGAAGTGCTTTCCATGTCCATCAACAGATAAAGGAATAGAACACGTGATATTTATACTCAATGGGGCACTACTCTGCCACAAAGAAGGGTAAATGTGAGTCATTTCTAGGAAAATGGATGCATCTTGAGATTGTAATATTAAGTGAAACAAATCAAATATACAAGCTGAAAGGTCACATGATTTTTCTTACATGAGAAACCAGAAATGTAAAAGAAACATCAAAGAACAAGTAAAGGACAGATGATAGGAATTAGGAAGATAGATCTCTTAAAAAGGAGAAGGACACTAGGACATAAAAGGAAGGGGAAGGTTATAAGAGGGAAAAGAGGTGATAAGAAAATATGTGTTATATGAATGCACTAATGCCCCAGGACGAAAGCCATCCTTATGTACTAATAAAATAAATCAGTAAATAAATACTTACATAAATAAAATTTTAGGAAAAACTGAGGAAGGAGAATCTGCAATACAATTTTATTAAATTGCGTTTACCTGGAAACAAGAATATTAATATCTTGCATACCTCGTTTCACCAGGGAACCCCTGAATATCAATTTACAAAGTTCAGCAGCATATTATACAGCTCCTAGTCCAGCATGATCACCGTCTCTTAACCTTTTCCAAGTAGTGAATGTCCCCTGCCTAACCAATGTTACTTTTGATATGTCTACTCTATTTCAGTTATACTGTGCAAAACTCACACTCCATCTGGAAATGAAGTCTAGAATTTTGCCAAGGATACTGTTTTTCTGATAAGCCTTTAAGCATCGTCTTTACTCAGGTGGATCTGCTGCTCTGTTGTGAATTCTTAAAGCAAAGGCCGTGTCTGAGTTACCTCTGTCTCTCCAGCCTCTTGCATTGTGCTGCTTGTCACTGAAAAATATGATCAATAACAATTTTAATAATTACATCTCAGGCATATTAATCTGTTTAGATATGTTCTGCATCTCTAGGGCACAACTATTCTTTCATCTGATTGATTTTTTTCAATTTTCATTCTGAGCTTATATCTAGTTATTTGATTCTAGGGTGCAACTTTACTATTTGTTTAGAGGGTATATCTTTGTGGCCGCAGAGATTTTCCTTGTCAGAGGGCTGATAGAAAGTGGAGCATGCTGATGGCTTTAGCGTGTGAACTGGATCTTTGGCGACTCAAACATTGCATTACAATCGTGTCACCTTCAGCCAAATCAATTATTTTTTTAGTTTCCAAGTGCAAGGCCATAGATGATAACTTATTTATCTAAAGTAAACCGATGAGTAATTCCCACTTCCTGAGGAAAGAATATATGCCTGTACCTAAAGAGGCATACTACAAGTAATTTCTTAGGGCAAACTTCAGTAGTGTACACAGTATTTAGCAAACTCTGATGAGCTGTATCAAGGTAAGAACCAATGCTACTAAATGGTCAAGTCACAACGTGGTTCATAAATTATTTGTTATGATCCATTTTAAAATGTAATTCCGTGTGACACCCCTCAACATACGTACTTTCTAGCTGCATGTATCACTTTTATTTCATACAGATCATCTAGTGATTTGTGGGTTACTTTCCAGAGACTGCTTTCTAGGGGAGGTATGAAAAAACAACTAATTAAGGAAAAATACAGGAAGATGTCAGGAGCAGTCAAGCTAGTATTTCTGATTAGTTTTGAATATCAAATGGAATGATTTTCAATTTCCTCCTGGAAGTGACCAAACTTGCTTCTGCAATTTTCAATCTAGACTCTTGTTGGACAGGTATATGTGTGACATGTGTGTATACCTATATGCTGCTATATGCATATAGACATAAATTCTCTACAATCGTGGATTTCTCTTTTATGTTTTACATCCACTATCTGCATAATTTTCATTGACACTATTACAGTGTTAGTGCTCAATCCTGATTCATTCTCTAGTACCCTTAAGATCACTTTAACTATAACCCAGGTACCATACTAGGCTCTATCTACATAGGTGAATATGATGTAAGTCTACTTTAAAGAGTCTGTAGCCTGGTATGAAATTAAAAATTGATTTCAATGTGTGCTAAAAATTTACAGATTATTTATGATCATAAATTGGCTTTTTAGGTCTGAGTATATATAATGGGAAAATTTTAGTATTCTTAATACATATTCAAGAATTTAGTTTTCTTTTTATTGTTTTTTTTTTTTTTAATCCCCAAACTCTGCATTCCAGTACACATAATCATTGGTTGCAACTTGAAGGAATTGGTCAGATTTGGTGCTCTGGCTCTTGCAACAAAATAGTGTCATAGAATTTCAAGCTAAAAGAGGATCTTATTATTTACCCATCCTTTTTACACAGTATAATTAAAAGCAGTTATTAATTAGGCAGGATGAATCATCTAAGAAGCACGCAGGGACAGGAAATTTAAGTGGTAGCCTTCTTGTCACTTAGATTGCTTTGGGCTGAACAAGGTAAAATAAAATGAGATGCAACAGTGAAAAGGCAGATGCAGCTTCTGGCAACCCTTTAACCATATCTCAAATCTTTGCTCAACATTTGCCAAGGACAGAGTCCATTCTCAGGCACACACTTTCTTTTGCTCTCCTTGCAACTATGAGCAGTTTATTGGCTGATAAACTCTCTCTAGTTCAGAGACAGTGGGAAGCAAGTTACCATCCTGCCTTCCTGGCTTGACTGCTGAGTTGTCTCAGTTCACCCAGTCACTGAGCCATGAGCCCAGGCAGTGTAAACTGGCTACTCTAGGAGGAAGAAAAAGCTGCAGGCTGAGAAAACAAGAGAGGTACGACATCCCAGAGCCTCACTGTAATAACTACTTTCAAGAGAAAAGCATTTGTATTAGTCTTTACACAGAAAAGGCTCTCTTCTTAACTTCTCCTGCTTTTATGTCAGTGTAACTGAATCGTATGCTCTTTGTTGTACATCATTTTGCTGGTTAGAATTTCCTGTTCCTACAGCAAGACTATGAGTTCATATAACTGTTTGTGTACTCAGGAAATATACTTCATAGAGTTGGGTACACAATAAATATGTGGTAAATAGATCGTGAATTGGTGTAAATGACTGTCTAGCAGATTATTTTCCTCTAGCGGGAAGCACTGTATCTTGTTCAGCTTACTCCTTTTGTACTAAGCAGAGAAATCCACAGCCTGCAATGATTTAACACCTATTCTAACTGTCTGGCTCTGAATTTATCATTTGCTTTTGAGCTTTGCTGTTTTGAGGGGGAAAAATTGTATATGGAACACCTTCATTGTTCTACATGCATAATTACAAATTTTAAGGGATAGTCACTTTCATGAGGACTTTGTGAACTCAATTAAAATATTAATTTCTGCAATTTTGTGTTTTGAGATTTAATTTGCAGGTAGAACCAGAGATTCACTTCATGATTTTGAAACCATAAGAGTAATAACATTAGAAATTGCAGAAGTTCAAGAAATGGATATGAGCTTGTTTTAGAAAAATAAAACCCTGGATCTCAATTTGAAAATTTTTGTCTTCCCTTTGCCTTTCTGCCCACATATAGCTGTGGGTGACTATGGGAACATACTTAACAAAAAACAAGCAAACTATAGAATCTCTTTGAATCTTCATATGTTGCCAGCCACACCTAGCCACTACATATATATAATATTTGGAAGAACTGCCTTTAAGCAAGTGGAGAAAATAAGGGAAATTCTTCTAATAATTACCACATTATACAGGCCTGCCTCTCCAATCCTTACACCTAGACACAGCGATCTTTCAGAGTGTGAAACACAACTCAAGACCCTCACACTGCCTCAGGTGTTCTTTCCCTTTCTTTTCATGTGATTAAATTCAACTCAGACTATGACTCTCAATACAAATAATTCAATGTTTTTCCTGGCCCATTAATCTAAGTTATCATGCTAGATCACAGCATAGTTTTTCTTCATTGATTGCAAATGTTTCAAATCCATGCTTATCTATTTACTTAGCTGATATCTGACTTTTACACTAGTAAAAAACAACATATATTTTGTGCATTGCTATACTCCTATAGCATAAAATATTTATCTGCACCTGCTACTTAATAATTATTTGTGTTTGAAAAATGAAACTTTCTGTTTCTTGTTGAGTAATTACAATTGCTCTTTAATGTGGGTATTGTTTCCTCGGGTAAGTGACATTAATATCTTTCCTGCCTGTACCTTCACACCCATTAAGAAATAGAACCTGTCTGCTCTTTCTTTGAATTGGAGCTGGTTTTTAAACATGTCTTAGCCAATAGAATACAGAAGAACTGATATGTGTCAATTCCAAGTCTGGCATTTAAAGAGGTCTTTCATTTCCTCTTCATTCCTCTCTGAAGCAGTACATACAAGGAAGCATCTAGGAAACATTACTGAATCAGAAATCACAGAGAAGGACACAGACAACATGGAGGAATATTGAGATTATTGAGAGGCAACATGTTAGGTCAACTTTCTTCCTCTTCCAGCCTAACCCAGCTTGTCGCTAATTTCAACAACTAAGACAATAATTCCAGCCAGTAATCAAGTGGGGCAAAAGAATGTCTCTGCTGAACTCAGCTTTAATTCCTAATATCAGAATATAAAAAATTATTATTCTCTTGTGTTAGATGGTTTGTTGTGTAGCAACAGAAAACTGAAACCGTGGGTCCCATCTTCTCTTTTAGAGAAAAGTGAATTCCAGTGAGAATTAGACAACTTTTCCAATGTCATAATTAGTAAAAAGAGGAATCCAAATAACTTTTAGGTGTTTAAAGAAATTCATAGTCTAGAGCTCTGTGTCACTGGCACAGGCTCTTCACTGCCAGTCAAATATATGCCCTAAGTTGTTGAGTGTATTGTTGAAAATATTTGATGTATTTTGTAAACAATAAACCATCACTTTAGAAGTTACTTTTGAAATGGAAAAATGAATAGACTGGGTATCTAAAGACCTGGGCCGGAGACTCATGCTTCATTTTGAACACTGTTACTTCCTCAGTAAAAAAAAGGATTATAGAACTCACCTTCAAGGCCTGCCTGTGATAAACTTTAAACTGTGAAGGACAGAAGACAGTAAACGATCACCTTAAAATTTAGAATTAGGTTCTGATCCCTTTGAATTACTTACAGATTTATCTGCATTGCAATTACCGTTAACATTTAGGGGATGATGTTTATGCTGACACATGAGAATCACAGTAACATTTCTACTGTGATTCTAGAGGGAACTAATGCTCTGAGGAAGAAACAAATTATCTCAATTTTAGTAATGATCAAACAAAATAACCTTTGATAAGGCACAGTCGACTCACTGAATGCAGATATTTGTTCAATACTGAGAGGTTCCCCTGCACTCTGTAGGTTGCAAGCTCAGGCATGAAATTCACAGTTAGAAAAACAATCAACTACTATCATATCACAGTAACTTCCTAGTACTATGCGGCCCGACCATTCATTAACCACACTACTAATAAAATGTATTTTGCCTTAAAAGTGAAGAAAAGATGACAATTAAAGGGCTAGATCTGGCCAGGCATGGTGGCCCATGCCTGTAATCCCAGGGCTCAGGAGGCTGAGGCAGGAGGCTGAGTGCAAACTTGAGACCAGCCTGTACTACATAGTGAACTCAAGGCCAGTCTGAACTACACAGTGAGACCCTGTTTAAAAAATATATATGATATATATATATATATATATATATATATATATGAATAGAAACTTCAAAACAAACAAAGAAAAAACCTTGTATGAGGGTAGAAGGTTTAAATACTTGGAAGAATCTTTTTTTTTTTTTTTTTTTTTTTTTTACTATTTTTGTGTTTTAGTCAGGAATCAGAGCACCTCAGAGGTTAATTAGGTAAAAATTACAATTTTATATTTTTATTAGTCCTTGGCTTCCTCTAGTGTAGTCTGACTCCTCAAATGCTTCCACCTAACCATATGATTATCTCTGCCTGATTTCAAAATACCACAGGTTGGAAGGCATTGCTAATCAATTTTGCTGATAACAAAACCAGAGAATTCAAAAATACTTATAGCTGACCTTAACGCTTTGCCTGCAGATTTGTGGACTGAAAACTAATGGCAGAATCTGTGATAGACTAACTGGTCTTCCAGGATATGATTCTGTAGATTTGATACCCTGCAGCTAGATATCATTTCTGAAACCAAACTAATCCCACCACTCTTTCTCCTGTCAGCTCAATGAGGAGTTCATCTTCCTCTATAACACTGAGAGAGAGAGAAATCTTCTGGATGGGCAGAAAACAATTTAAACTCAGTGACACCTAAGAGAAGAAAAACAAATTGACCCTAAGCCATCTAGACTTCAGTTCAGCAATGAGGATGAAACTGAAATTAATACAAAAACTTTGCACCGTCATTTATTCTACAAATGTAAGTTTCAGCAGAGGCATGCAGGAGGGACATAGAATTCCGCAAGACTCAGAATGAAATCCAAAACCACTACTGGGCTTAAAGTACAGTCGAGTAACGGTTGCTTGATCATCAGACTGCTCAGGTGTCTGAGAAATAAGGCTCTCTCTACAGCAGCCAATCTTGTATTTATCAAAGGACTTAATGGAAAACAACATTTTTAGTCTCCTTCCTAAATAATCTTATAGATGCCATGAAGATCACTGGACTAGAGAATCTTGAAGTGCCATTAGAAATCCCAAAGACTCTGAGTTATATTCATTGTGTCTGCACTCCATTCTCCTGTACAGAAAACCAAAAAAGTATGCACTACCTAGAAGCTGAAGTCAGAGAGGAAAAATATCTCACCTTTTCCTTTCTTATTATCCATTTACTCTGGAAGCAAAGAAGTCCTTCAGAGTCACAATGGAGTTATGAAATTGTGTATTTATTAGTATAATTGTCCCACTGGGTTTTCACAACACAGCAAACAATGGAAGACTTGGCCAGCAAATTATGAATCCCAGATCTGCCTGATCCATCACCCGGTGCTGAAGTCCTGCCTTCCCTGAAGCAGTCCTACGGAACTGAGCCTTTTATGGTAGAGAGAACATTGACAAAAATTCTTTGCTTTTTAAGCCTAATTTTACTTTAATGGGAAATTCTTTGACTCCTTGTTAAGCTTGTTAAACCTACAAAGGATCTGTACTGCTGCTACCTCAGTGGCTATTGCACTTGCCAGCTAGAAATATACTCAAAGAAACTATGCAAGAACAAGATGACTTCTTTTTTTTTTTTGCTCAAAACAATAGGACAGAAAAAGGCAGAACTGAAAGCTAACTTCTGCCTTAGTATAATCACTTCCCTTGGGAGATTTTCTGTTTTTATGTACATGTATGTGTCTTAAAAACAGCACAGTGTAGACAGATGTTGCTACCTCCCTCACATTCCTTCTGTTCTATGGGTGCAATGACTTCCACTCCTTGAGTCCCAATGATCTTAAATTATCTTACGTTTAATTAAGTGAACTCACATGAAAGAAGAATATCAAATTCCATAAGCTCTACATTTAAATGATCTACAATGTGAAATGTTTCACACAAAGAAGATGCACTTTGAAAAATTTAGGTCTCAGTGATGACATGCGTTATCATAATGTGTGCACAAAATATTGTTTCAGACGTTCCACGCAAGAAGTCTTTGGTAGTTATATAAGATCATGTATGCAGTAAAAATGGTAAATTTTTAACCTTATTTTTAACCTTATTCACAAAAATTTTCAGTCTCTTACATGGAAAATTTCTTATAGAACATACTTCTAAAGCTTCCTTTCAGAAATCGTCTGACATGGTCAGTGGAAAACCTTAACAGAAAAAAAAAAATTAAGCCTTCCTGAGTTATCAAAATAGATGGTAGAAAACTAAAAATTATAAAGTAGAATACAGATCAGCTATAGAGCAGACAGAACAAATTGAGGAAAAAGTTACTTATGAACTATTTAATAATCCTTTTCTCTAAAAATATAACCATCTCTTGTGTAAAGTGATAGAAAACCAAATCTGAAAGCAAGTGGAGAACATGACAGAAATGATATCAATTTTAATGTTTTCAGAATCCCTTTGCTAACAAGAATCAAGAAAGTTCTGGGGCAGCATCAATGGATATAAGAACAAAAGCTAAGCTGTACAATTTAAAACTTGCAATAATGCTTGAATTTACTTTAAATAAGGAGAATATACCAATTGCAGCCCCAAATAAATTATCTTTGAAAGTAAAAGGGGAGCTTATTTATAATTTTACCACACAAGCAAGCAGGTAAATCAGCAATGTGTTGAGCAAGTTTTTCAGTCCCCACTTCTTCTAAATAAAGTAGTACTTATTAAATAATGATTAGGATTTTATTCGGTTTAGGAGAATACTCATGGAGTCTGAAGAAAACTTTCCTAATTTGGAGAAACCAGCATATAAAGGAAATGCTCAGGGCTTTACAGAGCATATTGAACCTCTTTTCTCACTTCCCAAGCAACAGATTATCAGTATCAATTCTGGTGTAAATTCTGGGAATTGTTGCACGACATACAGCCATACCCGTAAGTTAGGAAAATTGTGCTATGTCCAGCAAAACCTCACTAAGGCAGGAAATATAATCCGCTGCAAGAAGTTTCCAAACACCAAGGAAACCATTCATCATCCTAAGAATGCTTTATTTCCCCAATTCTAGTGATAAAACTTTAGAAAGAAGATTAAAATTACTGACACTGTATATACCTTGAGTATAAAACAAGGTAACAGAATTGGAAAATTTTTATTTAGGGTAAAAATTTTTAGTTAAGCATACACATAACCATAGATCCCATCTTACCTTCTTCTGGGTAATTAGTAACTAAGTTGGTAAAAGAAAGTATACCATCTCACAGTCTCGCCTTCTATTTGATACAACGAGTCAGAAACTTCCCCAATGAAAGAATGCAAAGAAAACCTCCCGACACCTCACTGGCAAATAGATTTCATGGTAGAATTTTTTAAAATCTGTGTTTGCTATCACAGTCTCCTGTGAGTCAGTGTCCAGGCCACCTCAGTCCTGTTCCCAGGCACTGTTCTAATCTGGGGGCTCATTTAGAAAAGACTGTTTCTATGTCTTATGTTTGAGAAAGATTGTACCATTAGTACATTTTAGGCATCAATTTATTTGCAATTTCAAAGAAAATTGAAACGTAGCCATTTGGTGCCACAGCTCCTCACTGGCTTTAGCCAGGAGTCTGTCATCTGATTCTAGTGGTGACCTACAGTTTCCTTTCATGTAACCCTCCACATAGGTTATTTTCAGTACAGCAGCTTCCTCCTTGAAGGCTAGCAGAGGAGTCTCTGTCCACAGGTGGATAAAATGGAGTCTTAGAAATGGACTCTTATCCACTCATATAAAGCTTACAAAAAAGGTATAACATCACTTGCATAAACCAGTGGTGGGACCTACGGCACGTGTGCCATGGTGGGCACACAGAGTCCTCTGAGTCAGCCTTTGAGCCAAGCCTCCCGCCAGCCAGGGTTTGAGAAATTATCAGAACGCATGCAACAGCCAAGTTCACATTAACTGTGCAAAAGCATGCCAAACTTGCCTTTCAATAGAAAGCTGTATCATTGAAAGCTCTGTTACTGTATTCTCCTTTTAAGACAAAAGATGTTAATGTACAAATTTTTTTCTAAACTAAAACCTCTGTATTCAAGTTTATTGTGGTATGGGCAGTTTGTAATAATCAACTGTATCTTGGGTTGCAGTTTGGGCGCTGGTCTCTAAAACAAAGAGTTTACGTACTATCACTTATGCTGTATTCTATCCATGAAAAGCAAGTCAAAATTTCCACTCAAACTTAAGAACAAGGGAATACACAAGAGTAAACAGAACCCATGCCAGTCACCTTGGGGTGGGTCTGCCAAATACTTGGCCAGCTCTGCCGAGATGCAGCTAGAAAACCTTATTGCGGTGTGCCAGTGCTTATCTATTTGCTGAAGCTTTGACGTTTTGTAATAAATGAAAGCAAAATGAAAAGTCTCTGTTAAGTTTCCCTTACAGAAAAAGTCAAAACAGTTGAAACTCAAAAAAAATTATGCTATAAAAAGTAGGGTTTGAATGAGGCATGGAAGAGTTATGAGAACTGTTTGTTTGAGGGAGATTTAGTTTATGTATCATAAGTACATTTTAGACATCAAGTTTTTTGTGATTTTAAAGAAAGTCAATGAAAAGGAAACTTACATAAAACAAGGAAAAACAAGAGATAAGACATTGCAATATCAAATGAAAATAACCTAATGAAAGAAGCAAATTAAGAAAAGAGGAAATGCTGTATTTAAGTAATACTACAGATAATAAAAAAGAATCAACAATTTAGAAAATACAGTAATGAAGGGAATGGTAAGCTTATGTGTAGCTGTTAAAAGGAAACATAAGTATACCTAATGTTACCATCATTTTCATCTAATCATATGATAATTTCATCTTCAGCATTAATAAATGAGAAATACAGGTTCATATTATTTGTAAATAGTTGAATATAACCATAAATCATACAAAGGTCCATTTATAAGACATGACTTCACTAGAAAAAAAAATCATTCCTGATTTACACACTACTGAGAAAGAGTTATGAATCAAGAAAATGAAAAACAAAATGATATAACTGAAGTTAGAGTAATAAACCCATTATGAAAATATATTTTATATGATTAACTTCACTTTTTTAAAAAAAAGGAAATTGAGATTCTAAATACATAATTCATAAGACAGTGTAGAAAAGAATCACAACTGAATTTGTATGCAGAAAATTTAGTAATTTAATAGGGTTGGCCCATCTGAAGGATAGGTACTACTTTTGATAAGAGTGCTCTCAAAACATTTGCATACATATTTTAAAACTACCACAAATTTTTTCATGCTTCAGTTGTTTTTCTCTTCCAGGATTGGATCTTAGAGAGAAGAAATTAGCAAAAATAGAGTCACTGAATTTGGCTATTGCGGATGGCAGACATCCACCTTTCTTTAGGCAAACGTCTTCACATGGGGTGCATTTGTACTATCTTTGGAAATTTATTCTGAAGCCACCTTCCACACTGCCTAGTTCCCTGAAGAAACAGAGTAACTTTTGGCCTAGTCCTTGCAATCTTCTTCTCCAAATGCTGATTATATTAGTGACACCACTCACAACCTCTTTATATAAATCTTTACCCATCCAGACTGTGATGGGCGGGCACACGTGTACTCTTTAGCAGCTACTTGTACACTGGGAAGGAATCCTGCTTGGCCTGACAAATGGTAAAAGTGATGATGGCCAAACCTTGTCTCATCACCTTGCCAAACCTTGTTTCACTATCCTGGGTGGGTCCAGCCTGCTTCTTTTCCCCTGCATTGTCTGTTTTAGAAGTTAGTGTTGGATTTTCTTTGTTCAAGCATGCCCAGGAGACTACCGACATGAGTATGTTTTATCCAAAACTCTCACCATGCTTCACAGTCTCATACTTAAGCTTACAGTGAGAGACACAGAAAGAAGCCAATTATTTCTGTACTTACACAATCTCATCTCAAGCAATCTCTTTCAAAATTTTTAGCATTTTACAAATGTTAAAAGTAGATACATGATGGTAATGGAATGAGGTAGGAATAGTTCTGAGATACTTTGTAAGCTCTGCCTGAATGTATTATCTTTAAAATGAATTAAAAAAATCTCAGCTATCATCCTGAGTTTTGTGGGTCTAGACAAAAGTCTGAGAAAAGAAAAGGTCATTTTGCAATTATAAAGTTATGAAATTGATGTGATGAACATTGTGTATCCAAAACCTAATTTTCTACAATTAACAGCTTTTAAAAGTAGGCATTGGTATTATGGCAATTTTACTGCCTTGGGTAGGATAGACAGTAAAATTGGTAGGAAGCATATTCTGAGATGAGGACTTGCCAGGTAGAGATCTATTGGGGAGTGAGCCCAAAAATAATGCCTGGAGGTGGGTCAGGTGGAGGTAGCAAGAGTGATGAGAGCAGGAAGCAAAACTCTGACTCAGAAGCAGGAAGTGATCCCAAGCAGGGCTCCAGAGTTGCAACAACCTTCAGATTTGTTTGAATTAAGGCAGAGGGAGAAGGGGTCAGCCTTAAAATGACAATGCAGTGCTGAAAATACCATCTGTACCATCCCACCAAACGGGTTCCATTTACTTAGAACAAAATTTCAGATGTTAGAAGGGAGTAAAGCAAGAATGCTTATCTTAGAAATGGAAAGACGCTGGGCAAACTCTGGCCAATAAAGAAATTCAGAAGGGAAATATAAATCTCCTGGGGAGAAAAGAACAAATATTCAGATGTGTGTGTACATGAAGTTTTGTTAAAATGGGAAGGTCATGAAGTATCTAAGAGCAGAATATCAAATGCTGGTAAGGATATGAAAAACTGAACCTTTGGAATATTCTTAACATAAATATACAATGGCACCACTGCTTTAAAAAAAATGCACATTTATTATAAAATAAAACATGCACTGAGTGCCACCTCTGTATGTTTCAATGGAGAAAATGTAACCTCCTGCAGGGCCACAGAATGTGCAGGCTCTGTAGTGAGTTCATCACTTGTGCTAAGCCACAACTGGCATCTCATTCACTGTTGCCCTTGTGTCTTAGCAGAGGTTGACTGCAGTATTGGAGATGGTTCCTTGGGTATCTCCTCAGGTCTCAGGATGAATTTTGTCAAATGGGAGAGATGAGTTGCCCTGCTCCTTAGGGATGGAACATTGACCTCCTGATTCTCTGACAGCTGACATAAACCCTCCTCAGTTAAAAGGTTGTACTAACCTTCTCATTGGGTTAAAGAAGTTACAACCTCTTCAGCAGGCTGTGAGTCTTGAAAAGGGCCTTCTGAAGTAGAGAGGATTAGATTTGGGGAGCCTCTAGATTTTTAGTTCAGGCCTCCAGCTGGTATTGTGATGATTCCTTATGCTCACAGGGCTGTCCAGGTTCATCTGGATCCTGCAGATTTCCCAGATGTAGGCTGTCATGATCAGCTTTATCTATACTCAGATCCGCAGTACTATCCTTCAAGGTTTGTTTCTGAAGCTGAGGATATTCCGATAGGTAAGGAGCTCCAAAAACCTCCTTAGCAAGTTGCCAATGCCGAGCTATATCCTTGAGTTTCCAGAGTGAAACAAACTGTGATGCTGTCGAACACTTACTAGAGGTGGAACAAGTGCAAGTTACTGGTTGTCTGCAGCCTGCTCTAAAGCAGAAGTCTCCATCTTTCTTTTGAGTTGAGGAGGCAGAGCTAGGTCTTCATTCCCATCCCCATCTAGCATTGAATCCAGCTCTGGGAGTGTCTCTGGCCTGGCAAGCTTGTCATGCAGACCCTGATGTGGAACAGCAAACTTATCTGGATCTGGCAGTGACTCTCCAGTTGACTCCTCAGGTGGAAGCAAAATCTTCATAAGCACAGAGCATTCTGGGTAATCAAATTCACCCAGCTCTGCCGGAGCAGTGAGGACATGGAGTGGTTGAAATCAGGGAGTGGACTTGTAGGAAAAAAACAAAAAATTGGGCTCTAAGGGCTCAGAGTCTAGCTGGATTGGGAATTGAGCCCAGTCTAGACATGGGCCAACAAGACCAGTAGCCACAACTGTGGCCAAAACATGAGCCCTGGAATCCAGAAGCGTAATACAAACATCTTATGATAAGGCTTGGTCAGCAAGACCTAGGCCAGTAGTCTTCCAGCAAAACACTTTCTGGGATGTTTCTGGTGGCCACTTGCTGCCAGTGCCTTGGTAATCATGTACATTGTGCCCTGCCCCACTGTTTGTGACATAATTGTTTAAGAAACAATTAGGGGGCTGGGGATTTAGCTCAGTGGCATAAGTGCCTGCCTGGCAAGTGTGAGGTCATGAGTTCTATCCCTGGTACAAAATAAAAAGAAGAAGAAAGAGAGAAAGAAAGAAAGAAAGAAAGAAAGAAAGAAAGAAAGAAAGAAAGAAGGAAAGAAAGAAAGAAAGAGAAAAAAAGAAAGAGAAAGGAAGAAAGAAAAAGAAAGAAAGAAAGAAAGAAAGAAAGAGAGAGAGAGAGAGAGAGAGAGAGAGAGAGAAAGAAAGAAAGAAAGAAAGAAAGAAAGAAAGAAAGAAAGAAAGAAAGAAAGAAAGAAAGAACTAGGTTCTGGCCCAGATGGGCTTACCATGGCCACAAGGAGTGTTTTTCCTCAGTGACCAAGTCCAACTCTCTGCCTCCAGCAGAGGTGACAGTGGTATCCTGCAGGGCCACTCCCCATATCAAGGCAGGATTTGGGCCTCAGACCTGGGCAGCCCTGTGTCATCAGCAGCCCATTGGGTGGGGCAGGACAGAGCTTCCCATGAAGGTCACAGGGCTGGGCCTCAGTGCACTCAGAAGTAGTAGCCCAGTCCAGTAACCTAAGCTTTTCTTGCTCCAAGCCACAATCCAGGGGAAATCCTTCCTCCTTTAGGTATGCAGCTTCTAAGAAAACCAGCTGACCCTCAGAATGAGGACCAGTTAGGGCAGCAGGCAGAAGAATACACAATATGGTGATGATTTATTTCACAATGTTGTCATTTGTGGTAATCTCTCTGTATCTGGTTCCATGTTTGGTGACTCATTTCCCTCTGCTAGGTAGGGGCTGCTTATGCTCTGTGATGTTAGACCTTACAGGAGGGGTTTTGGAGGTGAGCAATTGGATCTGAGAGAAAGGATTTGAGTCAGTTCTTTACATTAGCATGCGAGAAATCTCCTTACCTTACCATGGCTCAACACTTCCAACTACATGTGACAACGCCCTTTTTCACAGCACACATGGAAGACACTTAAAATATTAAAGTCCTCAAGTTAAATAGTTTTCTAGAAACACTATTATAAACTGACTTCTTTCACAGTACTTCTTCATCCACTTATTACTTGGTTTTTTACCTGACACAACCCAGGCATTTGAAACTCAAGAAGAGACTATTCATCCTCTTACCCCTCCTGCCTTGTGTGAGGTGGGGCACATAGTAATGGTTTTGAAATAGAATTGATTCCATAAGTCATCTCATGTAGGGGGAATTTAGTGTTAAAATCTGATTTGTAACTGGGTGTAGTGGCTCACACTTGTAATCCCAGCACTCAGGAGGCTGAGGCATGAGCATCATTGAGAGTTTGAGGCCAGCCCAGGCTATAAAGTGAGCTCAAGACCAGCCTAAACTGCTTAGAGAGACCCTGTCTCAAAAAGGCAGAAAAAATCTGATTTCTAAAATCTACTGACTTCCTGTTCTCAAATTTTACAGGCAGCTATATTCTTTAAAGCTTGAAGCATCTTTGGTTTTGTTTAAATTAAACCAAAATCATTCTTTACTATGGGAAAAGTTGAGATACTTTTCCAGAAAGCAACCACATTCTCCACCTTTTTGAAACAAACACTTTCAATTTTTTAAATCAAGACTCCCCAAGTTAAGCACTGAAGCACAAGTCCTGATCTAACTGCAGGTATATTGTTCAATAAAGTGACATCTATTCTGTTCTCTGCCCCTGAACTCAGTTAAGTCACATGATTTGTCATCAAACTGAAACTTCTGCAAATGTGCTAAAAACAACTGTGCCACATAAAACTATGCTAACCCCAAGATATCCATTGTACCAAGGCCTTCGGTTACACTTACCTAGCTTTTTTGTAACTCCTGCTTGCCACCCTATAAAGAGGACAAACTCTTCATAATCAGTGCCTCAGATTTTGGAGATTACTCCTCTGGGGACTGCCAGCAGTCAATAAAATTTCCTTTCTTCTCCTGGGCTTCTGGCTACTGCAGACTCAGTTTTCCTGCAACAGTGCTACTGGCATGAAAGTTTTTGCCCTTTCCTTTCTAAACATCCTACATGTAGTAAATGATGATAACTTTCTTAAAGAAATTACTTTGAAAAATCAATCCCTAAAGGTTTATACAATTGATTTACAGAAAGGTTCTTTGACAAAATATTCTACTTCAGATGTGGGGAGATGCTGACCCCTAGGTAACAGACCATATTGAGAAGACAAAAGAGTGTTCAAAGCTGTAGCATAATTGAGTTCAGGGCTGTAGGTACTTTAATCTTGGAAATCTTGTTTGAGGGGAGCTCTAAAAGGACCTGTGTTTAAGCACCATGACTTCTCTCAGTCCTTGAGAGGAACTTTAGCTCCTCCCTCAGGTCCACAAATATAGAAGTATGTGAGAGGCCTCAATTCTACTTGCCTAACTTCAAATGAGGGTTCAGGGCCAAGAATGGGACTTTAGGAAAAGTGTCAGAAATTTCCTGTACTCAGAAGCAGTCTCAGAGTTTCATATTTTTCTGAGACATGCCTATAGTCTTCCAAATCCTTCTGGGCCTTTGGGTTATTGCTGTATTGAGCACTGAACCCAAGGCACCTCACATGCCAGCAAGTGCACCACAACTAGGCTCCCCCCCAGCCCTTTATATTCAGTATTGCGGGTTGTTTTGAATCAGGGCTACACTGTCATTCTATCCTCATGCTTTTGTTGCAGGCAGCTGAGTTAGTTAGAAATACTGGATGCAGTGAGACAGGGCTAGGTCCTCAAAGGAGCGAGTGCAGAAGCCTAGATAACTTACACCTATGGGTGAGACAGACAGCTCCTGCTGTGGGCCAGGCCTCAAGACAAAAGATCAAACAAATACATCTATATCTTAAGGACTGATATTTAAAATAGTTCCTTATTTCCCTGAGGAAAAAGTCAGGAGTCACCATTCAAACCCCCTAGGGAAGGGTCACTGCTCCCTAAGAATGCCCACTTTCTATATGACTAGCTTCCCCATTTGTCCCTAATATAATCAATTTTACCTGAACTATTGATCTTATTGGCTAACCATAGTTCTGTCCCATCTTATGCCCATCTGCCTTGCAAGGTTCCAGTTTTCCCTGACTTGAATCGATGATTTTACTCTATGAAAGTCCCTAGGAAAGATAGAGTCCTTGACAACCTGCTCGGAATCCCTTCTGTCTCTCTCTCTCAGACAGAAGCTTGCTTTCTCTAAATAAATATATTCTGCTCTTAACCTTCATTGTTCCTAAAATTCATTCATTGATTTTAGAGAACACAAACTCATACCAGACCTAGTAGGTGGAGACCTTCATTCCCCTATGTTATTTGGAGGTCCCACCAAGATCACTGGATGGAGGTAAGAGGTTGCTTTTGTTTCATAGCCTCTGGACTGGGACTCATTTAGGTAACAAATTTTTATGCTTCAAATTTTGTTTTCTGTTTCATTGTCTATAATTGCTTTTTCTCTTATATTTTTGTTAAAATTGTAACTATAAGTTAAAACATGGGAAATTTATAGTTATGATATTTCATTAATGGTATTTTATTATTTTGTTTTTTTATCTGTTGAATTTAAATCAGTTGCTAATGTTACTGGTAACCCTTGCTTGACTGTATTTAGGCAATAGCACTAGAGATAATAAAAATAGAACATCCTTAACAGACTTTAATGTATACTTCTGTAAAATGGTTCTCTTAAATAAAATCTAGTTCAGACTTAAAAATGTTCATGCCTACAATAAAACATGGGAATCCTTCCACCATTTAAAAAGCACTGGGCTGGTGGCCATTCTTCAAGACTTGCAGGACAAGTTTCACTAGGCAGACTGGCTCTGATCCTCCTCTATACTGTAGAGGAAATGTCAAGTCTTTTCTGCTTCAGTTTCCTTTCTTTCACCTTACTTCTACTCTTTTCCCACTTTGTACTTTCCTTGTAGAGGCATATAAAATTAGGAAAAAGTCTAGATTATTCCAACCTTTTCCTTCTATGTTAAGCCCATAGACAATGAGTGTTTGCTAATGCTGAAGATAGGAAAGTCATCTTGGAAGAGGGACACATACCCCATCTCTGGGTCAGATGAGACATCAGAATTGTGACCATCCAAGAGAAGACACATGAAAGCCATGTCCTGGCTGTTTTCTGGGTAAATCTCCTTTGGAGATTAAACCTGAGACACAGTGGTGAGAACTGGCTTCCGTGTGACAATGGAAGAAGCTATCCCCCAAAGCAGCACACATATGGGACCTAAACACATTTAGAATAAAGAGGCTTTCCAACTTTTCAAGTTGTGGACTTTAAAACTTTCTGGTAAAAATATAGAGCACTAGATAATGATCTTGCTCAGGTTTTAACTATCCCTTATAGAACTTTGACAGCCATTGTTTACAACAGCTGTCACTCCTAAAAACAGAGGACAGATTTCCCCAGCATCCATTTGGTGAATCCTCATTAAAGCCAGTAGTCAATGGAGTCAATAGAGTGTTAATCAGACAGACAGCTGGATTCTTTTCTGTAGACTTATGTCTGGTTGTGTGGGGTCTATGCAAACTGAGAACAGCTGGGGGGTCATGGCCAAGACACCCACAGTTTCCTCAGTGGGCACCAGCTCCCCAACCACAGAAAACTCCACTTCCAGGGGTGGGGATTTAACTCAGCAGTGTAACTGTATGTCTTGCAAGCACACAGTCAAGACTTCAATCCCCACTACCAAACAAAAAAGAAAAGTTGTCTACAGCTCAATGATGCTATGCTTTTGGGCCAGGGATTTAGCTCAGTGGTGTCAGTGTCTGCCTGGCAACCACAAGGTCCTGAGTTGAAGCCCTGGTACAAAAAAACTCCACAAAAATTAAAACAAAACAAAACTCCACTTCCTTATCTACCTGGATCTTTCTGATAGTAAACTAAAAATGTTTCTTAAGCATTTCAGGTAGCTAACACTGCTTCTCTCAAAATTAGGCTAAGGCATCCTGCAACAGCTTTTTACATTTGAAAAGAAACTAGCAGGAAAGGATTTATATTTGTGCCTTACTTATGTTAATTAAGAGTAAATAGCCTTTTTCTCTTCTATGCCTTTACTTGTTGGTAAAATGTGATTGATAGATGATAATTTATAAGTTTAACCTGTGAGCTTCAAAGATATAGAAATTTAAATAAAACATAGCCATGTCCCTCCACTAGAAAAGATTACCTAGATAATTAGAGAACACAAACGCCTTGAAAAATATGTCTGAGGGCCCAGAGCAAAGTTCCTTAAGTTTATTTGAGTCTCCTTCCCAGAACAAAAATGATTCAGTCCACCTTTTCTTACAATAAACCAAAACCAGTAGTTTGGTACATATTTAAATATCTTTTTTTAAGCATTCCTGATAGAAACAAAGTTTATGAGCTATCTGGGAAGATAAGATTCTGTACCAGACCAAGGATGGATAGGCTGACCAAATCTATCTTCCATTCTCTCCAGAAGGCATCTACCTGCCCTGGAGCAGTTTCAACCCAAGCAAAACCTAGGGAATATTTACCAAATAGGAATAAAAAGGGACACCTTATTTTATTTGCTTTTTTGCATAGCTAGATAGATCAATATCATTCATAGCTCCAAGAAAACTCCCGAGTTTGATTCCCGCTCCTGGGGAAAAAAAGGTTTCATACATTTATACCATGCATTTGCTTTATAGACATGGGCAACTCAATGCCAAAGCCCCTTACTCCTCTGGAATGCATTTTGAAGTACTGGAAGATGTTCAACCCTTGCATGTTGAAAAATAGCCAATTCAAATAGGGGAGCCAGGCCCACCAAAAGGGGAGCCAGGACCATGCTGTGGCCACAAGGTGAATTGCAGCTCATCAGGGCAAGCCAAGGAAAAGTTTGGGACCATCGATCCCAGTGGCTGGGTGCCCGCCCAGCCCCCTAGGACACTGGACTAAGCTCCAGAGGTTCCACAGGCTTGAGTCGACCGCTACCAGCTACCTTCATTCAACCAGGGGAACCAGGCCTGCCAAAAGGGGAGATAGGGCTGCCACAAGGTGAGTTGCAACTCACCTGTGCAGACAAGAGAAAAGTTTGGGACCATAAATCCCAGTGGCTGGATGCCCGCCCAGCCCCCTAGGACACTGGACTAGGCTCCAGAGGATCTACAGGCTGGAGTAGACCATGCCCAGTGACATTCATTCAACCAGGGGAACCAGGCCCACCACATGAGGGGAGCCAAAGCCACACAAGTCGCTGTAGTGGAGGGTGCAGGAGGTGATTTCCAACACATATAGGGAAAGCTTTGGAACATTGCTGGAAACATGGAAAGATAAGAAAATGACAAAATGAAAGGCCAAATTTCAATCTCAAACCTCCAGCCAATCCCAAGAAAGCCTAGGAGCCATGTACATAGAAGAAACTACTAGCCATGCATATGAAATACCTGAAATGATATCAACTGAAATAAAGAAGCAAGTACAGGAAGCTATGAGGGAGCTCAAATCAGAAATATTCTCCCAGGTAAAACAAGAAATGATAAAAGTAGTGAAAAAAATACTAAACACATCTAACAAAGACACAGCTAAAAAATTAGAGGAACAAAGCAAAATGACAGAATCCCTGAATGAACAGTTTGATAGAATACAGGAATAGAATGGAATACAGGAAGCAGATTGAAAGAGATACGGAGGAAATCAAAAATTCTATTGAAAATGGCAAAAACCACTTCAACGAAAGGGAAGGTAGAATCTCAGACCTCAGAAGATAAGATTGAAGCTAGTGAACAAGAAAGGAAAGATCTTCTAAAAATAACAAGAAATCAGGAAATAACAATTCAACAGCTGCAAGATGATGAAAAGAAAAACAACATAATATTAGTAGGGATAAATGAAAAAGAAGGGGACAACACAAATGTTGTCAAGAGGCTATTTACAGAAGTAATAGCTGAAAACTTCCCAAACATGAGTATGGAAACTGGCATACAGATTATTGAAGAATATAGAACTCCAAACAGTCATAACAAAAACAAAATTACATCCAGACATATAATAATCACCATTCCAGAATTCTAACATAAGAAAAGAATATTAAAAGCTGTTAGAGAGAAAAGACAGATCACCTATAAAGGAAAACCTATCAGAATCACAGCAGACTTCTCAACACAAACAATGAAGTCAAGAAGAGCATGGAGTGAAGTATTTCAGATCCTAAAGGAAAACAACTTCCAACCTAGACTGCTGTACCCTGCAAAACTGTCCTTCAAAATGGATGCAGAGATAAGATATTTCCATGACAAAGAACAGCTGAAGAACTTCATGATCACCAAACCAACCCTACAAAGAATACTGACAGACATTCTAGATACAAATATGAAAAAACCACTAAGCAAGACAGACAACTACATAAATGGAAAGGTAAGATCAGAAAGATACCATGTCAACAATAAAACAATTTATGACAGTTATAACCATTAATGTAAATGGCCTCAATTAACCAATTAAAACCAACTGACTGGCAGAATGGATCAAGAAACAACATCCAACCATATGGTGTCTACAAGAAACCCATCTACCCAAAAGGAAACTCATAGACTGAAAGCCAAAGGATGGAAAACAATACTCCATGCAATGGGAACTCAAAAAAAAGTGGGGGTAGCTAGTCTGTTTGCAGACTATGTGAACTTCAAGCCAAGAATGAGCCAAAGAGATAAAGAAGGTCACTACATACTAGTTAGGGGAAAACTTCAAGAGGAAGAGATAGCAATCTTAAATATATATGCACCAAACTCGAGAGCACCCAGCTACACAAAACAAGTATTAACAGAAATGAAAAATCAAATAAGCAATAACACGATTATAACAGCAGACTTTAACATGCCATTGACACAAAGGGATAGATCAACTAGACAGAAAATCACCAAAGAAATAACAGAACTTAATCACACCTGCGAACAAATGGATTTGATAGATGTATACAGAGTGTTCTATCCAACAACATTAGAATATATTCTTCTCAGCAGTAGATGGGACATACTCCAAAATAGACCATATGCTAACCAGAGAACATACTTAAGTAAATGAAAAAGAACTGAAATTATCCCATGCATGTTATCAGATCATAGCACCATGAAACTAGAAATTAATGATAAAAGTAACTGCAAAAACCCCACAAACACATGGAAATTGAATAATGAACTCTTGAGCAATCAGTGAGTCACAGAGGAAATTAAATAAGAAATTAAATAATACCTACAAGCAAACAAAAATACAAATACAACTTAACGGAACCTGTGGGATGCAATGAAAGCAGTCCTCAGAGGAACATTTATTGCACTTGAGTTCCCACATTAGGAAAGCAGAACAATCACAAGTAAGCAACATAATATCATACCTCAAACATCTAGAAAAAGAACAAGCCAAGCCAAGCCAAAAGAAGGGAGGAAATTATAAAGATCAGAGCAGAAATTAATACAATAGAGACTGAGAAAATACAAAGAATCAATGAATCAAAGAGTTGGTTCTTTGAAAGAATAAATAAAATTGATAAGCCCCTAGACAACCTAATTTAAAAAAGGAAAGAAAAGACTCAATTTCATGCAATACAGAATGAAAAAGCAGAAATCACTACTGACCCTGTGGAAATACAGAAGATCATCAACAACTATTTCAAAAACCTCTACTCTCATAGATTTGATAACACAGAAGAAATGGACAGATTCCTAGAAAGGTATGAACCACCAAAGCTGGATCAAGAAGATGGAAAACTGCTGAATGACCCAATTCCTACTAATGAAATTAAAAATGTAATCAAGTCCTTATCAACAAAGAAGAGCCCAGGCCCAGACAGATTCACCGCAGAATTCTACAAGAAATACAAAGAAGACTTAATGCCGACACTCCTCAAACTCTTCGATAAAATTGAAAGGGAAGCAATTCTCCCTAAGTCATTCCTGGAAACAAATATCACTCTAGTACTGAAACCTGAGAAAGACCCAACTAAAAAAGAGAACTACAGGCCAGTCTCCCTAATGAACATAGATGCAAAAATTCTCAATAAAATATTGGCAAACAGGATGCAGCAAATCATCAAGTTCATACACCATGACCAAGCGGGATTCATCCCAGTCTTGCAGGAATGGTTCAACATAGGTAAATCAATAAATATATCTCAGCATATCAAGAGAGCCAAAAGTAAGAATCACATGATCATTTCTATAGATGCAGAAAAAGCTTTTGATAAGATCTCACACCCATTCATGATAAGAACCTTACAGAAAATTGGAATAGATTGTCCCTACCTCAATATGATAAAGGCCATCTATGACAAGCCAACAGCCAGTGTCATATTAAATGACCAAAAACTGAAAGTCTTTAGGTTGAAATCAGGCACAAGACAAGGATGTCCCTTATCACTGCTCCTATTCAACATAGTACTGGAAATACTATCCAGAGCAATTAGATAAGAGAGAGAAATAAAAGGAGTAAAGATAGGAAAAGAGGAAGTTAAATTATCATTATTTGCAGACAACATGATACTCTACATAGAAGAGCCCCAAAACTCCATCAAAAGACTCCTAGATATAATAAATAAATTAAGCAATGTAGCTAGATACAAAGTTGATACTCAAAAATCAATAGCATTCTTATACACTAAGAATAAAATCACCAAGAGAATAATAAGAAAAACCACACCCTTCACACTAGCATCCAAAAAAATGAAATACTTAGGAATTAATCTAACTAAAGATGTAAAAGTGTTGTACAGGGAGAATTATAATACCCTGAAAAAAAAGAAATCAAAGAGGACCTCAGAAAGTGGAAAGACATTCCTTGTTCATGGATAGGAAGAATAAATATTGTGAAAATGGCCATTCTCCCAAAATTGTTCTACAGATTCAATGCAATCCCAATGAAAATACCACTAACATACCTCATAGATCTAGAGAAATCACTCTTAAAATATATCTGGAACCAGAAGAGACCTAGAATAGTAAAGGCAACTCTAAGCAGTAAAGACAAGGCTGGAGGCATCACAATCCCTGACTTGAAGTTATACTACAAAGCTACCATAATAAAATCAATATGGTATTGGAATAAAAACAGACCTGAAGATCAATGGAATAGATTAGAAGATACAACCATGAACACACTCAATCACCTTGTCTTTGATAAAGGAGCCAAGCATGTTCACTGGAAGAACAATAGTCTCTTTAATAAATAGTGCTGGAAAAACTATTTTGGCATATGGCTATCCATATGCCAAAAAGTAAATTAGACCCATGCCTCTCACCAAGTACTAAACTAAAATCTAAATGGATCAAAGATCTAAATATTAAAACAGAAACACTAAATCTGTTGGAAGACGAAGTAGGTAAAAATCTTGAAGACATAGGGGTTGGTAGAGAATTCATGAAAAGAGGAACCAAACTGCATGGGAAATACTTCCCAGAATCAATGTCTGGGAACACATCTTATTAAAGAGTTTCTGCATGTCAAAAGAAATCTTCAGCAGAGTGAAAAGAAGACCCACAAATTGGGAAAAAATCTTAGTGAACTGTCCCTCAGACAAAGGACTTCTGTCTAAAACTTAGAAAGAATTTTAAAAATCAGATCCCAAAAAGTCAAAGACCCAATCCAAAAATGGGCATCCTAAATAAACACACAGTTCTCAGATGAAGAAATATGAATGGCAAATAAATACATGAAAAAATGTTCATCATCATTGATTATTAGAGAAATGCAAATTAAAACCACACTGAGATTCCATCTCACTCCAGAAAGAATGGCCAGGATCAACAAAACTACCAACAACAAATGCTGAAGAGGCTGTGTGGAAAAAGGAACACTTCTGCACTGTTGGTGGGAGTGTAGACCGGTGCAACCACTGTGGAGGTCAGTCTGGAGAGTCCTCAAAACCTGGGGTTGGAAGTCCCATTTGACCCACTATTCCACTTTTAGGCATATTCCCAGAAGAACTGAAAACATGTTACCACAGTGATATATGTGCACCCATGTTTATAGCAGCACAATTTGTAATAGCCAGATCTTGGAAACAACCTAAGTGCCCATCAACTGAGGAATGGATAAAAAAATTGTGGTACTTTTATTCAATGGAGTACTACTCAGCTATAAAGAATGATCACATTGAGATATTTATAAATAAATGAATGCAACTTGAATCCATGCTGATAAGTAAAATAAATTGAACTCACATGTATAAATACCGTGTAAAAATGGTAAGAATGCATAAGATTTTATGGTAATCATGGTTCACCATTATATTGCCTTGAAGTCTTATTTTTTCGTTCATTGGTTGGAATGGTTTTATTCTGTTTTGTTTGATCTTAATATATGTGATGGTATGAATAGTTACTTTGAAGAAAAGACAATATGGCAGCCATTGTTGATTTAATATCATCTTGCTCCAAAGTCCTACCATGCTTTTGTTTTTCAATTACCATTTTTTCTATCATGCTGTTTCTTATTGGATTTTAATATGTATAATAGTATACACAAAGTTTTTATAGAAAATGAGATAGTATAGTAGCCATTGTTCATCTTTGGTTATTTGTTCCAGAATGCCTTGTAATACTTACATTCTCTTGAGTGGTTTTATTCTATTTTGTTATGCTTGACATTATTGTGTGTAAAGCTAAGCTCAACTATTTCAAAGAAAGAGACATTATAACTACTGTTAATATCTAATTGTCTTGTTGTGAATTGTTGTGTTGCTTACACTGTTCTGTTATGATCTGCTTAGATCTGTCCTCTTTTGTTTTACTCTCTTTAAAATTCAAAAAAAAAAAAGAAAAATAACCATTTGGTATTTCTCTGCATGTGTGTGTTGCTACCTACCCACTAGAGCCAAGATGGAATACTGAGGGAGGTATTAATTAGGATGTCCTTTTACAACTAAAATCACAATATAAGAAAAAATTGGTTAGAATTGCATTATATTCCATCTTTCTTTGCATTAAATCATAATTATTATCCATGTTCCAGGTATAATTATAATCCTTATGAGACCACTCCCATTCATAGGTCTCTTTCTCTCAGTGATTTAAAGCAAATTAAGCTAGAACTAGGAAATTTTTAGATGACCCTGATAAGGACATTGATGACTTTACAGGATTTACTCAGACCTATGAGCTAGGCTGGAAAGATGTAATGTTACTTTTTAATCAAACATTGACTTCTAATGAGAGACAGGCAGCATTCCAAGCTGCTATTGCCTTTGGAGATGAATATCATATTATTAATTTTAGAAGGCTAGAAAACAGACAGCCAGGAAAACAACCAGTTCCCACTGGAGCACAAGCAGTTCCTACCCAAGACCCCAAGTGGCCTGACAACAATACAGGAGATTGGAACACGTGACATTTTCTAGTGTGTATTTCTAACAGTCTAAAAAGGACACGAACCAAGCCTTCTAGTTATTTTAAATTGTCAGCTATTTCTCAGGAGGAAAATGAAAATCCCTCTGACTTCTTAGATCATTTACCAGAGACAATAATAAAACATGTTCATAGATCTGATTCAATAGAGGGACAGATTTTGCTTAAAGACATATTTATTACCCAGTCAGCTCCAGACATTAGAAAAAGCTACAAAATATAGCCTTCACTCCAGATAGTTCACTTGATTCATTAGCAAAAACTGCTTCCTTAGTATACTATAATTAGGAATGGGAGCAAACCAAACAGAGAATACAAACAGGCCCCCCCCAAAAAAATGGCTACTTTTATCATGGCCTTAAAAGCACAGACCTTAACTCTGATTCTTGTAGCTTCAAAAGAAGCTCAGTGATGACACCCACCTGCTATCGCTGCCACAAACCAGGCCACTTTAAGAGGGACTGCCTTAAAAAGTCCCTTGAGCCGTGCCCTAACTGCAAAGTGGATTGCTGGAGGTTGGACTTCCCTCTGAGACCAAGGCCCCAGGGTTCAGACCCATCTTATCAGCTGGTCCAGCAGATCTAAGGGGGCTTGGGGCCCTCGTCTCTTCCCTCTGGCCAGACTGTCATCTTTGCCTGTCATCTCCACAGAAGAGCCCTGAGTAATCATGACAAGAGGTAAAAACCAGCTGACTGCTGGACACTGGCATATGTCTCTTTGTCCTTCTCAACTCCGGTCTTCCTTCCAGTCACTGTACTTCAACACAGTCAACAAAATGATAGTTGTTTAAACTGTAACTGGGAAAACTTTCTATTCACTCCTTCCTTTTAGTTATACCTAAAAGTCAAATTCCAACCCTGGAGGGGATTTATCCTGTCTAAATACTATAGTGCAATATATATATATATATATATATATATATATATATATATATATATCCAAGTTGCTAACTAATCAAAATAATGCTGAGACTGATTTTTGCAAATATGGTACATATTGTTGTTCATATATAAAAACTTGAGTGTTTCATTTGTCAAAGTATTAATCTGGTTCTCATAAGTTAGTCAATTTAGAGATAATTATAACTAATGCTAAAAAAATGTGTGACAATGTCAGACTTCATTAATAAAAGGATCCAAGAGTTAGTGGGTTACAATTGTCATAATTTAGAAACCGTTTCTAAACATAAGCATCAGTACCACTACTCATGCTTTGATTATATATGCCTTCATGTAAAAACTTTGATTATATATGCCTTGATTAAAAATTGTTGTTGCCAAAAGATGCCAAACCCCAAGGCATCATACAGATGAAAACCAGTAATAATATGCTAGATTCCTTTTAGATTCTTTTTACTGGGGTCCACCAGATCTTGTCCAGAAAAACTTATGTGGTATATGTCAAGGCCTTAACTATACTCAGTGAGCCTTAAATGACACTGCAAATGGTCTCTCTCCTAAATACAATAAAATTAATGAGATAGGTCATCCAAAATCAGATGCCATTAGACATTCTAACAGCAGCACAGGGGAGTAGGTATACAATTATAAAAACTAAATGCTGTGTATACACACCTGATTCTTCTGCAAATATCTCAGTATTTAGTCAAGATATTAGATAACAATTCAATGTCATGTCAGATTCTAAAATTCCCTGGACTTTATCCTTATAGGAATTAATTCCAGCTCCTCTTAGTGAATATCTTTGTTAACTATGCTCATGATTATCTTGTTGATTTGATTCTTTGTCCCATACATTCTTAACTGTTTCTCTGGCTTGTCTCCTCCAGACTTAAAGCTGTATGCCTACCCAATATGAAAATGCCTGGTGTCTACTGAGGGCCTCCAGACAGGATCTCTGCAGAAGTGCCTCTGACTGCCTTTCACCAACTACAACCTCTCTCGGCCTAAAGAATCCAGATTGGTCATTGCCCATTACCCTATCACAGCAGTCTGGGTTACTTCTTCAGAGGGGAGTTGTTACAGGCAGCTGAGTTAGTTAAAAATACTATAGGCAGTGAGACAGGGGCTGGGTACTCAAAGGAGCCAGAGCAAAAGCCCAGAAACCGTGCAGCTGTGGGGGAGACAGAAACCTCCTCCTGTGGGTCAGGCTTCAAGACAAAAGATCAAACAAATGCACCCATATATTTTTATTTATTTATTTTTGGTAATGGGAATCAAACTCAGGACCTTGTGCTTGCCAGGCAGGATGCTGTGCCACTGAGCTACATACCTGGCACCCATATTCTAAGGATTGATATTCTAAACAGTTCACTGCTCTGTGAGAATGCCAGCTTTCTATGTGTCTTGCTTCTTCATTTGTCTTCAATTTAATCAATTTTACCTGAGCAACTAATCTTATTGGCTAACCATAGTTCTGTCCCACCTTATGCCCATCTGCCTTGTCAGTTCCCAGTTTTCCCCACCTTGAACCCATCTCACCCCATGATTTTACTCTATAAAAAGGACAGAGTTGTTGGCAACCCACTTGGGAACCCTTCTGTCACTCAGATAGATTTCTTTCTCTCAATAAATGTATTTCACTCTTAAAAAAAAATAAAAGCATGCACTTACTGTATAATTCAACAACCTCAGTCCTAGGCAGGATAATGAAGCCTTACATTCACAAGGGAAAATGAAGAAAAAAATGCAAGTTAGTTATACTGTTAGTATCTCTTGGTGTACAAAAAAAGGAAGATTTGTGCTAATACTGATTGGAGAATTTTTTATGCTCATATTTTGTACTTTGAGTAACTGCTTTAAAGATAACAATATGCAATGTATTAACTATTATTTTCCTGTCATCTTATGATGAACTTTTTTTACCTTTTCTGCATAAAATAAAAAAGGAAAAATAAATCAAAAGGCATATAAACCTAACAGGATATTTGTATGATTTTATTCATATAATCATCAAAAATTTGTAACAATCCATGTGTTCTCAGTGAAGGAATGGTTAAATAATCTGTCCCAAAACTAATAGTAAAAGACTACTCCACAAAATAAAAGATAAATTATTGATGTACTGCAATTACAAAATTTAGCTTAAAAATATTTTGCTAAGAAAAGAGGCCAATCTTAAAATATTATATGCAGTAGTATTCTAACTATATAACATTCTTGCAATAAAATTATAGAGATGAGCAGATTAATAATTTCCATGGAAGGGAAAGAAATGGGGTGTGTGCAATTATAAAGGGGCAGAATGAAGGAGATCTTCATGATGATGAGACAGTTCTGCATCATAACTGTGATAATGACTTTATAAACCAACCCACATGACAAAATTGGTTAGAAACACATACACATTTCATCAATGAGAACACAATACATAGTGACTACTATTCCATGAAATATAAAGTGACAAAATAAGCCATCCCAGTTAAAATCATTTCTTCTGGAGACAGTTTAATAGTAATGAGAGAATACATAATTTCTGCTAAAATATTTTTATCACCATGTTATATTTTGGTATATGACAATATGTTGACTGAGGTAAAATGAATTAGTGGTTTAAAAATAATTAATAACTTGAAAATAACCATAGTAATAATGAAGATGATTTAATCTCTCATCCACAACCTTGAAAATGTAAATAATAAGCCCCAAATGAAACACAGAAATTGCAAATACATTTCTATTAGTAGATTCAAGATTGTCAATTAAGTTTTAGGAAAAAAAATTTTCTCATCATGCTAAAAGTTTATTTGAATTTTAATAGATTTGTAGCTTTGTTTTGAAACATTGTTTATTTTCACATTAAGGTCATGAACATCCACACTCAAAACTCTTACAGAATTATTTATTTAAATAAAATTGTCATAATTTGATTTAACAATGGTATCCATGAAGATCTGCTAAAAGTTCCCTTCTCTGTATTCAGGCTTGATGAATAATATTATGGTTCAAGCATATATACCTGGGGATATTTCATCACGCACTCAGAGAGGTTTAGATTTTCTTGTAGGATTGTGGTGCAATAAATCATTATGGTTTCAATTTTGCATCATAAAACTATAACAAATATTTAAGTGCTAATTTAATAAGCATACCATAAACATATCACAAAATAATTTTATCAAGCGAATGAAGCCAAAAAATAAAATTTGTGACCAATAGATTTGCAAAAGAAAGGAGAAACATAATCAGCATAATATATTGTAGGAAAGTGAAACTTCATGATTATAAAAGCTCCAAAGAAAGCAATATACTGAATGACATTTTTTTATAACTCTGTCATAAGCTCCTATAATTTGAGTTGTTTTCTGCTTTAAAAAGCAACATTAATAACACTGAGATGAATTAAATTACACAGTTTTATTTTATATGTACATAAAAGAGTAATCTTTAATTTAGTAATTGTAAAATAAACTTTGCCTTAGAGAGCCTGAGAAACTCCCAATCCATAATAGTTGATAGGTAGTTGGTGTGGATGGAAGCAAGCACACATTTTCACATAATTTGCATTCCTCAACCCAAAAGAGGTTATTTTTGGTCACTGAAGTAAAACTTAAGTGCTGAATCAATTGCCAAGCCTAAAATCACTATTTGTCATCTTTAATATATCATGGATAATGAAAAGCATTAAAAAAATTTAACATGATGAATTTTCATCTTGATTCTGAGAGAATAAATTTAGTTTCTGGAAACTAAAATTCAATAAAGTTTATATGAACTAAAAGCAGGGTTCTAAACTGCCACTTTGAAGAGAGATGTTGACAATGTAAAAAGTAACCAATTAGAAATGTATAGTTAGACATGTGTGTACTAATTTACCAGTACTTCATTAAAAATAACCACCAAACCAATAGAAATGCATTCATTCTCTTTTGTGGAGGCCCAAAATCTGAAATGGAGGTCTAGGCAGGATTTCTTTCAGCTGAGAGCTTATGGGTAGCATTGCTTTTAACTCCCTTTCATGTTTGGGTGGTTGTCAACCTTCCCTGTTATGCCTTCACCTGTGGACTCCTGACTCCAATTTCTGTCTCTACCTTCCTATGAGCTTGTTCGCTGTATATCTCTATGTCAAATGTTCATCTCCTTTCACTTTCAAGGACACCAAACAATGGATTTACAGCCTAACTTTAATCCAGGACTGGTCTTGTTTTGAGTTCCTTAATTATAAAAAGACTCTATTACCAAACTAGGTTACATTTACACATACACATAAATAGGGAGTTAGGACATGGACTTTTTTTTTTCTAATGGGCAGAATTCAATGTTCAACAATACCTATTAATAATTCTGAGGGTTTGAAATCATAGCATGAAATGAAAACATGGAACAAATTAAGAACACCAATTCAAAGAAAGAAATGCTAGATCAAGACCATACACAGATGTTTGAAACACACTTACCCTTCCTGTTATATGATTTTGTGTGTACATATGATTTGATAAGGCAGCAGCTAGACAGAATTTTTAGTGATGCTTCCAAATTTCAGGTTTTTCAGTACAGTCTAAACCAGAGCCAAATTTATAGGTCTATTGCTAACTTCACTGTCTTGTACATCAGAATGTTAAACTAATGTAACCAAATCTTTTTAGGGCTTAATTTTCTACGTTCTCAGTTCCTAAAGGGATATTGTAAGAGATAGAAAGTAACTGAAACCCTGGATCTGCTATTCTGCTATGTTTTACCAAACACTCAGGTTAGTAGACAACTAGAGTTACTAGGTAAGTAACTAGGGGCAAAAGAATTAGGAAAAAGTAATATTGTTACAGGCAATTGAGTTAGACAGAAAATATTATAGGCAGTCAGACAGGTCTGGGCCCTGGAAGGAACCAGTGCAAAAGGCCCAGATACACTGCAATTGTGGGGGAGACAGACACCTTCCACTGTGGGTCAGATCTCAAGACAAAAGATAGATCAAATGTACCCACACACTTCCTAGGGATAAGCATCAGGAATTGATATTCTAAATAGGTCCTTATTACCCCTAGGAAGCCAGGAATCACCATCCCAATCCCTTATAGGGAAAGTTACTGTTCTGCATTCATGGCTACTTGCTATGTGACTCACTTCCCCATTTGTTCCTAATTTAATCAATTTTTACCTGAGCAATTAATCTTATTGGTTGGCCATACTTATGTGCCACCTCATGGCCACCTCGTGAGTTCATATGTTTTCTCCACTTTTTGGTTTTGCTCTATAAAAGTCTCTAAAAAAAGACAGTCTTTGTAACCCACTCAAGACCTGTTCTGTCTCTCAGATAGAAGCTTTCTTTCTCTCAATAAATATATTCTGCTTTTAACCTCCATTGTTCCCAAAATTCATTTTTTTTTTATTTTAGAAAACATGAACGTATACTGGACATCCAGTAGGTTGAGAATTTCTTTCTCCTGTATCAATATGACTAAGCTCCCTAATCACCATGATCAATATTAAGGAAAAGAATTCTCTCTCATGGTATTGCAGACCTGGAGGTTGTTTCCAGGAAGAGATGAGCATAAGCAGACAGGGTGTGATAAGCACTGTGTTAAGATTTTGAAAGTGAACACTGGGGTTGAACTTAAGCTCCAATTCTCATTAAAATAAGCAAACTAGCCAACATAATTTTTTAATTTGTTTTATTTAAAGAGAAAAAAAAACAGAAAAAAGGTAGAAATATTACAGAATTTTTTTAAAAAGGATAGTAGGAGATCACTGGTTGATAAATTACATATTGTCCTTTTAGAAATATCTGTTCAAGTTACAAAATTAGAGCATACAAAGTAGACTTTCAAGCAGTGATGCTATAAACAGATCCAACACATTTATTTTAAAGACTGTGTTTTATTCTTTTTTTCCCATGGTAAGATTTTCTTGCTGATGTGCATTAATACACTCATTAAAACCAATAATTTATTTTGATAATCCAAGAGAGGGCTTAAAATTAACATGTTAGCCAATGCAAAATAATAAAATTGGTTTTTATGCTACTATACTGCTGCAAATACTTCCCCCTAGTTTTCCTTCCTTTCTTAGCCAAGTTTGTGAACAGCTATTTATGGTCTTTAATTTCTTTACCTATGAACTCCTCAATTAGCTATTACTTAGATTCTACACTGTCATTCCAGAGTAACTGCTATCATAATGGTCTTTAATGACTCTCCAATAGTTAAATACAACTGATAGATATTTTTGATTTTTTTATTTGTATAACTGTATTTGACATCATACACCTCATTTCTGCAGAGAAACTCTCCTCACTGATGCCTCCCCATATCTTTCCTACTTCTAAACATGCATGCACAATCTATTTGACCAATTTTCCACTTTCAGTCAATCTCATTGAGGCTCTGTCTTAGAAATATTATGCTACCCATTCATGTTTTCTCTTTCATGCCTCAATTACCATCTATTTGCTGCTGCCAAAACACTTTCAACTATATGTTGTCCAGACATCCACCTTGTGAACCAGATCCACATAACAAATGATCCAGTTAACACTTTATTTTAGATGCAAGTAGGCATCTTAAATGCAGTACATTCAAACCAAAGTTTAGCATTTCTTTTCTCCCAGAATGCATTATCCTCTCAATTTACAATATGATGAACAGTACAAATAACCTTCACATTGCCTAAGCTAGACCTTGAAAAGCATGCATGATCTTGCCCTCATTTTACTGCAAAAGTACATTTCTTTGACTTTCAGTGACTGAAAATATTGTTTGTGTAAGTGGGTGGGTGTGAGAGTGCATTTATATAGTAAATAAAGACAACATTGAACTATCCCCCCAAATTTGATGACACACTTTTACAAGTTCAGATAACTTTCAGGATGCTTATATAAAATCAGATAGTGAGCCACTCTAGGATATATCCCATAAATGATTTGTGCTTAAAGGATATGCTGAAGCTTTGAGTTATATTACTGCATATTCTCCTGTAATCTAGGCTAGCTACAGTTGGATTTTCAGTTAAATGTGATGGTAATAAAACCAACACATGGTAATAATACCAACACTTGTATTTTCTGCTCTCAGACTTTATCCTTGAACCCAAACCACTTTTCACAAACTGCCTGTGAGATGGGGGGACAGGGCATCTGGATAGCTAGATTCTCTCTTCTCTATTGTCAGAGAACTAGATAGGAGTTCTCTTCTTTATGATGTGAATATTAGTTATGTAGAGTTGCTCAAATCGATTGCTTGTGCCTCTATGTTTTTCTAGTATGCTTGAAAAGAACAACAACTTAGTAAGGGAGGTGTTATATATTCTGATGCATTTGCTTAAGTACAGTTATTGTGAATAGTACATCCTTCCTGATGTCTCTACTCTACCTGGTGACTGGCAATAGGATGCAATTCAGAAATTACAGTTTTCAGCATTTTCTTTTTACATTTAAAAAAGCTCAAAATATACATCATTTTTCCTAATAGCATTATATACACATTTTATTTGTGCAGCTACAAAGGGCTTGGGAAAAATAAAGAGATAACATAAGAGAAAACATATATACATAATTTGTTATGTTAATTGTGACCAGCTATTCTCCAAAATAGATAACAAAACCTAGGAAAACCTGTTTAGTTTGTCTATTTCTGCATAGCAAACTACCCATAAAGCCCTTTTATAGTCTTCTAAATGTATTTAGCTTCACACATATTTCTGGGAAAACAGTTGGAACTGAAAGTTGTAGTATATGATCAGGGAGCACAACTGAACTTGTGTTCCTTAATATGACCTTTACCTAAAAACTCTAAAATTGTTATGCTAAATTTCAGGTACACATGCAATGGTACAATATCAGTTGTAGAATGTTTACATGTAAAAAGCATTTGTAGGATATATCCAAGTATAAAGTTTCATTTAATCAATATAAATTTTTCTTATTTCTAAAATTGTGAAACTATATGCATATTCTTCTTTTAGATACAGTTCAAGTTTTATATATATATATATATTATATATATATATATATATATATATATATATACTTATATACAGTATTATTACATCTAGATACTCTCCCAATCAATCTGTGCCATTGGGTTTTCTAAAGTGGTTGGATCATTGGGATATCACATGTATGGTTGAATTAGTCTACTGATTAACTTAGAGCTAAGTGTGATTTTTGATATTTGAAAACTGGTCCAAATAAGTGGCTCACTGTGTGTTATGGTTTATGTTTGGAAGGCCCCCCCAAGCCTCATACAGTCATAGAGGTGGCTGAATCTAGTGTTTGTTGTTGGTTTGTTGTCTAGTGCTGAGATGGGTGGTGTGAGTGCTGCACCTTGCCCAGGGCATATAGCTGGCATACAGTATAAGGCAGGGAAGGAGGCATGCTTTGTCCATTTTTGCTTTTGTTGTTTATGGCCACCATGAACAGCTGCCTCTTAGCCACACCACCCTGCCTTGGAACCAGCTGAGTGTGGACTGAAACCTCCAAAAACTATAAACTGAAAAAAATCTTTCCTTATTTCATTTTGGGTGTCAGGTGTTTTGTCTCAACAACCGAAGAAAAGTAACAGAGACACTGGGGATGTGGCCTGGAAGGGTCTCCCTCGCTGTCACACTCCACCCTTTATTTCTTCTACTTTCTTTATGCCATTCCATAAGGACTTCTCATCTTCCATGCTGTACTGTCTTAGAACCACTGGACCATGAACTAAAACTGTATAAACTGTAAGCCAAAATAAAATTCTCCTCCTTTAATTCATTGGTGTTTAGTATTGTGTCCTAACAATAAGGAAAGTAATTAAAAAAATGTATATATAAATTATATAATATATAAATTATATGTAATATATAAATTATATATATACTATCCTATATATAAATTGTACATATACATATCTTATATATAAATTATATATACATAAATTGGATATATGTTACTATATAAATTGTATATATATAAATTATATGTTTTATATATATATAAATTGCATGTGTGTGTGTGTGTGTGTGTGTGTGTGTATAATCTCCTCTTATGCTCAAGCTATGAGAACTAAAAAAATAATATACCTCATCTATCTTATTCACCAGGTCTGGCATTGTGCCCCTTCTGGGTTTTCTTCAAAGTAAAGGTGACCATGATAGATAACTGTTGTAAAATGACTAAAGATATCTGAGTAGCTATGACACTGAACTTAAGACACTGATGAAAGAGGACTTCCAGACATGCTTCAGAAAATTGCAAGAATGATAGGATAAATGTGAGAGGGAGGGTTTTGGTGGGAATTCATGGCAGTGCATCTTTTATTATAATATTTTGGCTTTTCAAATTTTTTTTTTTAGAATTCATCATATTTTTACCACACTTTGTAAGATTTCTTTATGTTTTTCAGAAAATTATGTCTCTTATCCCAACATGGTAGTTATGTTCAGTGATGTGTCACCTTACTCTAGAGAGTGTATTGTTCCTAGTCTAAGTCACTCAGTCTAAAATAAATGCTTGGGAGCTCTAGGAAGACTAGATAGAGGTTAGTACTCCACATCTACATCAAGATCATTTCAAAATATCTTCTGCATTATTGATTTGTCAAGGAAGAAACTCTTATTAATTGAGTCACCTCTCTCTCTCTCTCTCTCTCTCTCTCATGTACACACACACACACACACACACATGTGCATGCACACGCATGCACACCGCTCCTATCAGGAAAGAAGAAAAACACTAATTTTTAAAATAGTGCAATCCAATCAATCACTGATATTTTTTTTCTTCCAGAATCCATTTTATTTCAAGGATAAAAGGAGGAGAAGAAGGAGGGGGAGGAGGAAGAGGGAGAAGGAGAAGGAAAAGAAGGAGAAGGAGAAGTAGAAAGGAGAAGGAGAAGAAAACTACAACAAAATTTCAAAATACATCAATTAGGGGGCAACAATGGTACATACACTGTGCATTGTCATTCCCAAATCATTCACCCAGAACACAACATATCTGCATTCAATTGTCTGAAAATTTTTTTTTTCATTTGAAAAACAAATGTAATGCATTGGGTGGTGTAGACAGGTAAACAGCTCATATGTTAAGCTACTCATCACATCTCACCTGAGGAGCTGGAGGTTCAGTAAAATGATCAAACAGAACAGTATGCTAGATTCTCTTTTCATTAAAAAAACCCTCAATTCCACTAACTAAATTATATTTTTTAGTTTGAAAAAGATGGAGCTGTATTTTTCAAGATTTTCTATAAGAACTTTTCTGCTTATCACCAAGACCAAGGCTAGAGGCCAAGGAAAATATACCTTCCCAGCCTTAGGAAGGAGATTGCTTGTTTAGGTTAGGGTTGAAGCTTCTTCTAAGGTGACGCATGTATTGCACATAAAACAAAGAATTATCAGTTACTGAAAATAAAAACATCGGAGGAAGCAGTTTCCCTCTCCTTTGTCAATATTTGAGAAGGACGGTCTTGTAACATAAATAGTGATGATTTAGTACTTCTGTGCAGGAGGATATTCAATGAATTTATTAGCCTGGTATGATGGTGCACGCTGTAACCACAGCACTTGGGAGGCTGAGACAAAAGGATCACTGAGTTCAAGGCCAGCTTGAGCTATGTAGTGAGTTCAAGACAAACCTGAACTACATAGTGACACTCTGTTTAAAAAAAAATGAAAAAAGAGATTCCTTTTGCCTTGAGAGTGATGCCACAAAATAAAAGGCTTACAGAATTCAATTAGCTTTTATTTTTAAAATCTTATATTAGTTTATGTTCATAGTACATAATTGTTAGGGTTTACCAGCACAATAGAGAAGAAAAAAGAAAGAAAAAGATGCCTTTAATGAGGACATGGGGAGGAGTGCACAATTCATGGGATAGGCTTTCTCCTCTGCTGGGTACAGAGGAGGCTAAGGGTTATGTGACCTCTGCCTGGAAACAGGGCTTGGGGTGAGCATTGGTGATGCACAAGGAACTGATTGGAATTCTCTTTGGGCACGTGGGAAACGAGATTGTGATCAGAGCTGAAGGGAAAGGAGGAGGAAGTGATAATCAGGGTGTGTCCTTTTTGCTTTGGCCTTCTGCCATGTTAGACCATCACCATAATGTCCAGTAATTTCTACTAGGGAAGAAACCTTTCAATAATGATGCCATTCTTTGTAGGACATTGCTAGCTGGGTAGTAATCTTCCACAGAGAAAGTTAACCTTGAGGCATTCTTAGGTAAATGGGTGTAATTTAAGAATGTCCTATTAGGTGTAATGAGTCAGACATATGAGTTTAAATATTTCATAGATTTTTCTTACATGAAAAATCAAAATACATGCATATAAATGAAGAGCAAAATAGAAGATCAATGAATAAGAAGGAGGGATAAGTTCAACTGATTCACAGTTCTAAAACACTGCCCCTGAAGGAGGGTGTATAGAGGCCTGGGAACCCATTGTGCATGCATTTGCCTGTCTTTACCTCTAAATTACTAAGAGGGAGGCAACAGATTCTTTAGGAGATTGAGGGCACCCTCAACCAGACCTTGAGCAGCCACAACTTTGTCTCTCTTCCTCTATCCAAGGGGCACTAACAGGAGAGAAGAGCTAGTCAGCTCTCCACAGTACACCCCTCTATAATTTGGAGCACATGGATCAGTACATATTCCCCAAAGTCCAGAGGTTAGATTCTGAGTAGAAGAACTAGACTAAATCATGTTAGGAGGATCTCTACTGGGGATGACTACCTATGATTTTTCTGGAACCCTAACAATGGGCTAGGAGGGGAACCAAACAAATTTTAAAAATATTCAAAAGCAAAAAGAGAAGTGAAAAGAATAGGGAGGGCTTATGGGATACACATTGTAGAAAATGAGATTCTTTATTTCTCAGCTAAAAGAAAACCTATATTTGGCCAGTTGCTTCACAGTGAAATGGAGGACTACTATTAAAGGTTTCGTGGTGTTGAGAATAAAAGATTGTCAGTAACTAAGACATGTAATCTTTCTCTAGATATATGGCTCTAACACGAGCTTATCTATCATTTTCCCAAGCAAAATAAATAAATAAATAAATAAATAAATAAATAAAGTGGTTTTCTTAACCACTTTTTTACCACCTTGAGTAGATATAACTGCCAGAAATATGGATGGAATTACTCTATGTGATATCTACGAAAACATTCAGATTATTAATTTAGTTTCATAGAATTATTAGAATCACGAAATGTACAATATTTCAATCTACAAATAATTTTTCCTCTTACTTTGTGAAAAATGCATCACGTGCATCTTCAACATTAGCACAGTTACTACTGGAGTCTTTTCTGGGTTATTGAACATATTATTTCCAGAACATAATGTATTCCTTGTTTTTCAAGTTGTTTGAGAAACAGCATTTTCTGAAAACTCTGAGATTGGTGTTTTCTCACTGAAAACACTTTCAGTGACAAGTTTAATGGCAAATAGTGTTGACTACTTGTCCCATTAATTTTGTGGCTATTTTTTTAAATTTTTGTAGTCATCACTAATAACATTGCTATGTACAATGAACTTTAAAAATCTTACAGAACAGCAACTTAAAATGAAATAAATCATTTGAAATTGTAAGCTTGTAGCTTCAGAAATAATCACTGTTTTTGTTAACTTCTTTTTACCTCTTATTGATCGATTGATTGATCAACAGTGCTGGTGATTGAACCTCAGACCTCATACATGATAGGCAAGTGTTTCACAGCTGGACATACCACCAGGCCTCTTTGCCTCGTTTTTGGTCAATTTACCAGAAAGACCCTGACGACATACTAAATTAGTCATGATTGAGAGTGTTGGGTTTTTTTGGTTGTTTGTTTACTAAATAATATCTGGTGATTTAAACTGGGTTAAAAATAGCACCCTATAAATGAAGACTTGCATAGAAGTTGATTTTATCAGTCTTAGCATCTGATAAGTTTTGTAGCAGTAGCAATATTATCATCTCAATGGCTTACAACTATGGAACTCATTACTTATTCACATTATAGTCAGTTTCATGCTGTTTGCCTGTGTGTCTTCTTTAATCTGAGATCTATCTAAGAGGGACAGACCCAACCAAAGACATGCATCACTCCAGAGAAATCTGTCAGTAGTTCTTTGAAGCTTCTGTTTAAATATTGCATGCTCACAACTACCCACATTCCATTGATGGAAGCAAGTCAGACAGCCATGTTCAGCATTGCTGAAATGAGGAAGTAAAGTCATCCCACAGAGAGACACATGGCTATTGGTAAGTGATGCATAATCCTCTAGATAACTAGCAACAAGAGCAGTGTCTGGAACAAATTTTCCTGAGTAATAATTTTAAGGAGCAACCTCATCCTGTATTAGCCCTTTTATGAGTCTTCCCAACTGCTTTAAACTGCACAAAGATAAAACTCTGACCTGGGCATTTCTTAGGGATTAAATTCCTAAAGTATTTTCCTTCATGTCCTGACTGCAGGTGGAAAAGGGTACTGTTAAGGGAAATGCTGATTTAATTCTTCCAAATATGAATGCAAGGAAGACTAAACCGATATTTTTATGGCAATAAACTGATTTTTCCTCTCTCAAATTTGCCATTTTACAATGAATCCTGTGCTTACTGATGTTAGAAATTAATTACCTTTATTGTCTTCAGGGAGTTTAGTTGCAGCACTGCAAGTGTAAAAGACTGCAGAATCTTCTCTTGAGACAGGTTTTTACTGTTATGATTAATTTTATCTGGATTCCATAACATTTATTATTTAACCATAACAATAACACAAAATAATATAATTGCTTAGGTGCTGGTCATCAATCTTTTATGGGAATTTAAATGAGAAAACATAAAAAGGGATAGAATTTAAGTAGTATTTCATGGTGTTTTGTTCTCATTGCTACCACCCTCAAGGTTTGGCTCAAATGTAGCTTTGCGATTACAAACACTAGTTCTGTTTCATGCAGTCTGCATTGGAATCACTATTCAGCTGGTTTTGAGAATTCCATTTAGCTTTTGCTTCTCAGTACCATCATAGCAGAAATAATTAGTTCATGTTTTATTTATTTATTTGTGAATATTAATGGGAATAGTGCATATAAAAAGCCTGACCTATCACAGAATATTCAAAAACTGGTCGTGATTTCTGTAATAGCATTATGATTAATACTATTGCAATAATTGTGATAATTAAATGAATTAATATGTTCATGGAAGTCACTTGTAATACTGTAATGTACATAAAATGTACACCATTAAAATGTTACCTACAATATATTATTATGTACTATTACCATCAAGATAAACACTTTTTCTTCCTGGAATTTTCTAACTCAGGGTACTGAAGATAGTTGGGTCAAATTACAGAAATTTATATTAAAAGAAAAAATTTTAACATATTCAAAAATTATTTTCCTGTATTTGACTTCACCTCTTTTTCTATGTCCTATTCAATATATCATAACTTGGAAAAGTCACTTAACTTTTAAAAGCGTCAATTTGCTCACACTTAAAATACATGCATCATTCATTTCACAGGGCTTATTATGTGATTCAAAAGACATTGTAAACTGAAGGAAACTAGCAGCTCTTGACTAATTACTACCTAGAAGGCAACATCAATGAACATTAACAAATGTTATTCAATCAAGAAGCGGCAATTCTGCAAAAATTTTCTTACTAGTGAATAAATATTCCTTCCTTCAAAAGTTTTGCCAACTTAAAATATCAGCAAATATATTTAAAAGATATTTCAGTGCTACTTTTAATGGTAACCGAGTCCATAATTGTATTTCATGAATGGTATTTAAGAATATGCTTCCTAAATCTTTTTCCTCATCCCTAACCTTTAGGACTCATTCAAAATAATTCTCCGGCCACTAAGTTTGAAAAATGTTGTACCTGAAATTCAAAATAATATAATCATCCCTCAGCATCTATAGAGGGTTTGTTTTTAGTGTCCCTTTATGGATGACCAAATACATAGTTCTTTAAATCCTTTGGAAAAATAAAACAGCACGGTATTTTCATGTATCGTAAATTATCTCCAGGTTCTTTCTATAACCTAATACAATGTAAATGATATCTACATAGATGTTAAAATCTACTGTTTAGGGAATAATAATAAGGGAGAAAATCTGTTCACATTGAGTACAGATGCAGTCCAGTGGAAATATTTTAAAAAATATTTCCAATCCATGGTTGGTTGGATCTGAGGGTTGAGAAATTGTAGATACAAAGGGTAGGTTACATTTTAAAATATTCTGTGATATCTTGCTAAGGAAATTGTCACATATAGGAAAATTCAAATAATCACTGTGACTCTAGGAAATTTAACATACAATCATTCTGAAAATTCTGCAGTTCTGGGAAACACAATTGGATAGATACATACCCTTCTAATTTATTACTCAGAGCCACTGGCATACAATAAAAAGACAGGGACACACTATGTTATTCTTTGCCCAAGAGAGGAGGTACAAAAAATTTCCCTTTTTAAATTATTTTTAAAAAGTGCACAAAATGATTTAGAAAGGACAAAGCATTTTAGCTTATAATTAAAAGCTGTAGACTTGGTCAAAATAATGGACATCTGGAAAATGAATACTCGTTTCTTAACTCCTTTTATAAACCACATTTCTGAATTGTGTGAAGATATTTCTTTTCTAACTATAGTGGAAGAGGTTGCAGTAGGTCAATTATTGCATCATAGTCAAATGCATAGGGTAGATTAAAATGAAATCTATTCAAAGGCCCTGAAAGTTTTTGAGGCAGCCAGGATTTGAGAGACTAGAATACAAGATAATATCATCGAAATGTGCCTAACTTTCTAGGTTTTGCTCTTTGCCTGTTTTTGGCAGGAAATTTACCTGCTCTTGGATTTAGCCACGAGACAGAAACACGAGGCAGAAAGGAATGACTGAGACATGGAGAAGTCATCAAAGTTTAAGAAAACTTACAAGAATGAGGAGTGAACATTTGCACAGGAACTTACAGCAATCTAAGGTTGCCACAGCAGGCTGTATGCAGGGTCCTGACCCCAGATGGAAGGGCAGCCAGACAGAAGAAAAATTGACCATTGACACAGGGTTGGCCTTGAGGCATCTGATGGGAGAGTTGTGCAGAGCAAGAGGATATAAAACCCAGAGGAAAATGACTGAATATCATGCCGCATTCTTACTGATGATAGTCTTAAAAAGACCAAAAGAAGAGAAAATGATCTGAGGATCCACAGGAGAGACACTCCTTGCAGGCTCTTAGTTTATATTTCTATAGGGCTATCCTTGAGAAATTTCACTGGACTAGCATTAAAATGAGTCTTGCAAATGTTGTAAAGCAGTGACAAGTCGGGTCAGACCTTAATAAAACTGAGGTAAACTTTTCCTTTGTTGCCTTCTAGAAAATGAGATCAATCCTCTCTACAGAAAAATCAACATCATGTTGAGGCAGTATAGTCTTTCATGTGTACTAGCCAACTAAAATTCATTAATAAAAATTGAAGGGGAAAAAGGAATAAAACATATTAAAAATAGAGACAGAACTTATAGACGGCCTAGAATTAGATATTCAACATGAACCTTGACATTGATTTATTTAAAGAATTAATTTTACTTCTCTATTTCTTCTGTTTAAAAAGTTAGTGAGCTGAAAAGGGAAGTTTTGTAAAAGAACTAAAATTTACAAGCACAACAATATGAATAAGGATAAATGTGAGTCTTTTTGTGGGAAAATGAATGCACCTTGAGATAATAGAGTTAAGTGAAATAAACCACTTAAGTTTGAATAACACGTTGGTTTCCCTTATTTGAGAAGCCCAAACATAAACAAAGAGCAAAATAAAAGATAAAGGAAACATGGAGATAAATCTTTTGCATTAGGGATGAAAGATATTGGGAGGGAATAATGAGGAGAAGGAAAGAGGAAATTAAAAAATTAACATGTGTTATTTACATGTACCAACTTCCCACAATGAATGTGATCATTATGTATGGCAAACATGTACTAATAAAAATTTTAAAATAATGGAATGAAAACTAAAAAAAAAATAATTTGTGTATAATTAAAAAATGTAATAACGCAATGAAAGCATTTAATAGTAAATTAGATGCAGCTGAAGAAATGACTAGTAAACTAAATGACCAGCCAATTGAAAATATTTCACAGAAATGCTAAGAGCAAAAAGGATAGACTCTCATAAAATTTGCCGAGAACCCTACATCCCCAGCTCTTTGAAGAAACTGATTTTAAAAAAGAGTTATTTTAAATCTTTTAAAACAGCTTCAGGGTACTTAGTTTCAGAATGCATCCTTTTATGTATCCCTTTTACTTTAGTGAAAAAATTAATATGAAAGAGAAATCTGCTCTAAGCATTGAAAATAATCTAGGGTTACCTCTTGAACAGATAAGATAAACCTATTTAGGCACAGATCAGATAAAAATGTTTGCAAATAAGCAATTCAATTACTACCTAATACTGGAAAAATAGGAATTAAGAATATCCCACTTATGTATTATATTTTAATGTGCTTTGTGAAACATCAGGAATAATGATTATAACATTGACACTTTCAAAGATATTTTGACTTAAGAAAATTTAACCTCTTTGCTTGTACTACCCACTAGAAGTCAGTAAAAATTTGTCTTGATTATTAACTTTCTATAGTGGAAATCACAGAAACTCAATTGGATTACATATGTTCTCATGTAGTTCTCCAAATAAATTTTCATCTTTTCTGTCTACTTCTAATGGAGTCAGTAGAATTAATGTAAATGAAATTGCATGGTTAAATAATATGACTTCATATAATTGTTGGATCCCTGGCAACTGGTGTTTAAAACAGTCCAGAAATCATACTCTATTCTTTCCAAAGTTTTTTCACAAAAGTGGAGTGTAGAGTATAATTCAAGAGGAGTGAGGGAGATGCAAGACCAAGAAATTTCATAAGGTTCTCCAAGTAAGAAATGCACCATTACTTAATTATATAATCTCCAGGTTAAATTTGATGATACCTTTATTTCCCTGGAGAATGCGAATGTCCTAGTATGAATTACTGAGACTTCAAATGTAAGATTAAGTAGTATAAAGGCAAAGGTATCTAAACTATCAGATATCTGGGTCAAAGAAGTAATAGTTGAGACCAGTGGACTGTGTGTGACCTTCATATTATGAAATAAACAGTAACCATATGCCTCATTATTTTTCCCATAACTCTATGCCTTGGGATTGGTTTTGTGTCCTGGAAACCTCATTTGACCAAGCAACTGGGAGTGAGGTAAGGGGAAGCTGGAGAGGAGCCTGGAACCAAAAACTCCAAAACAGCAATGATCATGAGAGCCCCAGAAGGTAACTGGGCATTTCCTCATCCAGTGAACTGAAAAGAGTCACAATTATTTTTCTTGTGTGTTAGAGCCAGGGTGCTAGAAAATCTGATTCAGTGGCTCACAGTGAAAAGAATGCAGCTGGCCAGTTCAGCAGAAATCATTGCAATTAAAAGGAAATATGCATTCCTTCACTAAGACTCATGACTGAAGATAGAGCTGAAACACTGCAGCTATATAGTATAACGTTTCTGTCCTTATAGTATAACGTTTAAGACAAAGTACCAAAGAAATTCATAAAATTACATTCATTTAGTTACAGGAAAACTGTTGGATAAATTATTTGTCTAGGTATGTTTAGGGAAAGAATAAACTGTTTTGAAAGTCACGTATTTCTTTTCTAGAATAGTCAAGCATTTTACAGACTCTGCAGTTGGAGTTGAGCAGCTCTTAATGAAAGCTGCATATGCAGCTGCTATTGCACTGAGCCTCTGTAGCCTCCTGGGCCCCTGCAGGGTGGCTTCAGAGGAGCTTCCCTTACGAGCTCAACCACACCATGTGTCCTGAAGAAACAATCATCCTTGTGGTTCGCAGCCAGGGGCCATCCACAGTCCTGTATCTAGGAGGGAAACCGTGCTTAAGAAAATTTCTAGTCCTGCTCTGTATAAAATTCTTATTTTAGCATGTAACTCTTAGTAGTCCTCTGAAGTCACAGCTGTGTTTCTTTGGAGGTAGAATGTGAAGATCTCCAATGCCAATAAAATGTAACACTGTTGCCAACTTCAAGAGTTGTTGCTGTTGTTGTTGGTATCCTACTGGTGACTTTTGACCATTATTTCTTTCTTTGAGGTTGCATTTAATTTCTGGTCGACTAGAAAAATTAGGTGATGGGGTCAGTAGAAAAGAAAGAGGCAGGCTATCAATGATACTTGAGAACCTGCCAGTGTATAACAAGCACAATACAAGGAAAATTTTGCTTGCGTCTATAGTTTTGGGGTGGATTAAGAACACACAGGGTAAATGACTATGCAAGTGTCACTGTTGACAGGTTATTCTTCTCCATACCTTTGAGGCAGGGCAAAGTTTGAAAGAAATCCATGCCACCAAGTGGATGTCTATGATCATTCTCAGAAAAGTCTGTAAGCTCTGAAGTTTTTGTTTTGAAAATGGTATCTTTTCCAACCATGGGTAAAAATATTGCTTTTGGGTTAATCAATTACTCTCATCTTTGCACTACAGAGTAGTCCCCGAACAGCCCACGCAGCTAGGAGCACAGCTAAAGGTATTGATGGGTAAAGGGATTCAGAGAGACAGTTGCAAGGAAACAAGGATGCCACAATTAAACCTACTACGTGCAATTCCTCTTTACACACAGGTACATACAGACACACACACACACAGGACACTCACATTTCTGGTCTTCACAGAATTGGTGAGAGGTAACTTGTCAAGGACAAGAAGAAGGAAGGAAATGTGTGCTTTCAAAGGGAGAGGAGATAACGACAAGGAAGTTTTTAACATATAGAATTTCACCACTGATCTGCCTGAATACTATCAAGGAGCACTGGAGCCAGGTGTGGTGGTCCACACCTGTAATTCCAACACTCACAGTATGGCTGAGGCAGGAGGCAAAGTCAAACCCAGCCTGGGCAATTTAGCAACCCTGTCTTGTGGGACCCTATCTTAAAAAATAATAAAGAGGTCTGGAGATGTATCTCAGTGTGAAGCCCAGTGATTTAATCCTCAGAACTCCTAACTCAGAGGGCCTTGGCAACCAGAAAGAATCTGCAAGAGAATTAAAACAGGCATATGTGGGCATGTGGGGTGCAAGTCCTAAGACTCCAGTGCCTAATTTCATTTGCTTTGAAATGATAAATTATGTTCAAAGAGTCCTTAAGACTACTGCATTTATTGAATGAGACATGAATAATGAATTGAAAACAGGGATTTAAAAAAGACTACTCTAGATTTCTTTCCTAGTAATATGATTGAATATGTGAGGGAAAGTGTCAGTGTCCTCATAAGTACTTGATTAGGTCAGACACAGTACAGAGAGGTATCACTGATACATAAGAAGGAGCAGATTTTTTGCATGATTGCACTAAAACACAGAGAACTGTGAATGAAGGGGATATGCATTTTGGCCAAGTCCTCCACAGTCATGGCTGAGAGCCGTGACTGGAACCTTGGGAAAGGCTGGATCCACATAACCATTGGGAATGTGGCTGGGTTCTCAGCATTCTTTGGGCATGAGAATGAGAGAATTGCAGCTCAGAACATAACTGAGAAATCCAGGGATTCCAAATCTGAAACATCTGTTGGAAAGACAGTACAGCATGTTGGCTAAGGCAAGGACTGCAAAGCTAAACTGTCCAAGATTAAGTCCTAGTACTAGTGCCTACTGCTGTGTAACTTGGAGCCAGCTCTTTAATCTTTACTGACTCAGTTTCCTTTTCTTTAAGACAGACATAACAATAATTTCTTCATGAAAGTTTAGGAAAAAATAAAGTCTATATGCAGAGCACTGAGAACAGTGCGCGGCACATTCACTGTCTTCCCATCAGCCCACTTTTGTCCTCACTTCTCCACACTGCTTTCTCCTAGTCATCTTTGTTGCAGCCAGGCCTTCTCATTAGAGAGCCAGCTCTCAGTTTGCATCTTGTCCTCAGCACCCCCTGAAGAAATGCAGTTTATTTTTTCCCAATAGAGATGGTCCCTGACATTGTTGATTCACCTTATGGGTTTTTAACTGAACAGTTGTGGAAAAAACACTAGGCGTGCAGTACAGTACTATTCCTTAACTAGTGATATCCTAGGTTAGAAAGAAGAGAAGTATCTCATAGCCCTGAGAAGGAAGACCTGACATAATTCCATGTTGACTGAGAAACACTGGATGAAAAAGAAAAGGAGACTTAATAATTTTTCAGTGAAGCCTCAAGTTCTCTCTTATAAGCACCAAAGTTGTCACCAAAAGTGTCAAGTTGGAAAACCTCCTTTTCAGTGTCTGATGTTTTTCCTTAAATTAATAATTTTATCATTTAGTGTAGGTCTGCTATTGCCAAGCACTGTTTTATTTATGTGTTTTCTAATTTTCTAATGTAACACAAACTTGCCATCTTTATTGGGAATCTGAGCATTCACTATACTCCAGATTAAAAGAACTTTAAGTCACTTCTTTTGAAACTAAGGGCCTTGGACTTTCTACCACCCAGTGAAGCAGCCTTTTCTTTGTCCTTTCTTCCTGGTTTGCTTTGCTCCTAGTCAGTGATTGACAAGAAAGTCAAAGACTTATTTGAGGATGTTATTTTTGCAATGCTTTGAAGTCATCCCACCCAGCTAGCTGCCTGTATGAGCCAGGAACTAAATACTATTTCCCATTGCCAGCAGAGGGTATTCCATCATTGGTAAGTAAGGCCAAGGCCCTTTTGGAAAGCTCCCACGTCTTTGAATGAATGGCATCTGCATCCATCTGTTGCAATCCACACACTTAACTTTAGACAAGTGCGTTTCCTCTGTGGCCCTACCATTTCTGCAACTTCTCCTGTGTCACACTAGCCTCGTTTTCTGAGCCATACCCCGCTTCCTGTTTCTCTTCATCTCTTCCAGTCCTCTGGGACCCATCTTGTATAAGAAGCATCACCAGATTCTGCCAACTCCCACTGACTTTCTCTGTGTCACAATCATTTAATATGGATGAACCACACAACCCAGTCTTTGATTCTAAACCTTTCTTCCTTTTTCAAACATTTACATAATTCCTTATGCAGTTAATAACTAATGAATAACAAACAAGCTACAAAGTTATGCATGTAACTTTAAATGGTTACAATACAATCTGGGCCCAAGCTTTTCTGCTGTCTTGCATTTTTTATTTAGTGCCCCAAAGCACCTTGCCTATGGATGGACACATGACACACACTCAGTGGATTGATTTTTCTAACACATAAAATGTTAGCATTCTTTTTTTGTTCCCGAGACTTGGAATAACTTGGCTGGGGGCTGCAACACCATCTTTCCATTTCCCTTCCCTGCTCTGCTGTTGTTTTCACCAGCATAAAATCAATTAAGGCTCAGTACTGAGTCTTATCTAAAATATTCCAGTGTCATAAAGCAAGGACCTCTTTTATTGCCTTGTCATTTTTCTATAGAGAGCAAACTAAACCTACTATTAGAAAGAAAATGCAATCTCCTCTAGAAGTTTTCCCATAAAAAAATCATAAATTCTCACTTTTCTGAGTTACAGTACAACTGCAGTCATCAAAATTTATGTTCCCGAACAGAAGTACAATTCCCATTCCCTTCAACTCCTGTCTTCCCCAGGATCCTGTTTAATTTACCGTTATTCAATAGCAATTAAAACAATACTCTTGTCCCTTTCAGTTGCAACTGAAAATCATTATGTGCCAACAGCTACTAGGCAAGAGAGTGGGGAAGAAGAGTAACCACAATCTCTGATTCACATCAGAGTTACTCTCGGAGATGAAGGGTGAAGAGCAGGTGGTGAGGGTAGAATCCGCAAAGCAGAAGACTCCAGGAGATGGACTTTAATGCAAGGTGAGGAAGAAGCAGTGGTCTGAGCATCTGACACCATCTGCTGTCTCCTTTCAGTGGAGCTGAAACGGTAATTGATTTTTGGAGCTGTCCATCGGCCTAAGCCTGCACCACCACAAGCTCTGAAACCTGTCCGAGATTGTTTCATTGCCTTATTCACCTGGAAAAAGATAAAAGAAATAGAAAGGGTGAGAGAGTGCCAAGTGACTAGAACAATAACTAGTCGTGTTCTCTTTTGACACTGACACTCTAAATAACCCGAGAGAATGAGTTGGGACTCAGGTAGAACACCAACCGTCCTCATATAAATGTCCTGGACTAGATATAAAGGACCTGTGTTCCGGTTCTTCTTAGTAAAAAAATGAAGCAAACCCCTTAGCATTTCTTCCTCTGTTTCCCTTTCTGTAAAAAGAGAACTCAGATGTCATCAGAGCTAGAATAGCATCAAGAAAATTGATAACCCAGGAAGGACTTAGAACTACAATAGTTGGGGTATGTACAGCTGAAATAAAAGCTTTTAAACTGCAAATTCAGATTTTAGAAACAAACAGAACATATCCTTAAACCTTTTTTTTTTTTTTGCCTTTAAAAGAGATGATCTCTAAATCCTTACTGTCAGGCATTCTTTGAAATTGAATTTCTGGACGGCAGGTCATTCACCGGAACAACTTACCAGGTTAGCCAGTATCTGATAAAGTGTCAGGATGCAGTAGCTGCAAATTTTAGTTTGTTGAGTGGTTGGCCACTCTTTCAATCTTTCACTTCACAGAGTGAAGCCCCTGCGTTAGTATGTGTAGGCTGCTGAGCTTTCTGACTTGTCTTGACTTTCATTTGTTTAATCACTTTCTTCACCATCCATCTAGATTTCTCCCTGCTAATCCTTCCTTGGGCTGTGGAAAGCACAGTTATTTAGAGTTTTACTGGAAATGCCTAAGACAACATCAGCAACACTGAGACTTCCAGAAGAAAAGACAACACAGCAAAGAGGGCAAGGCTTATCCAGCAGCCCTGCCCTGCCACCGGTTCATTGTTCTCTCTTTCATGGAGCAATCTGCTCCTTTCCTGCTTTGACCTCCCTCATACGTGCCTCTTGCCTGAATCCCTATGTCCATAACCCTTTTCTTTCAGTGGCTGTTTCTCTGCCTGATCTTCCTACAGAACTGTCCCACACTCTGAGCTACTTCCAAGTTATTTCCAGACAGCTCTCTAGATCATCTAACTCCCAGGAGAGGCTGCAGAGCAGAGACTCTGTTAAAATCATGCAGATTCACTTCCTACACAACTCCAGGGATAGCTCTCTTATTTACCAACTAATCATACAAAATGGTCACTCCCTCTCAAGCCTTGAATGTAATTCCAGTGTTTCTACAAAACCTCAAAAGTCTTCATGAAATCCATTCCAGTGAAAAATGTTAAATCCAGTTCCAGACATACATATGGGGTCTCCTGCAATGAGATGAATGATGAGTATTAGAGATTTTGGAGATGAGTTCTCATGTGTTCCTTACGGGGAAAAAAATGGACAATTTATTAGATATTGAAATCCTCAGAGGAATTTTTTTTTTGTTAGCATTTGCCTTCATGGAAGGGGTAAAGCAATAAATGGTACTTTAATGATCTCCTGGAACAAAAAAAATTTTTTTTTTTCAAAACTGTACCTTAGGGAAATGGCTAGGGAGATGGGGGATACAGTCTGGTGTTACTTAATCACTGGGGTGTATTCTGAGACATGGGCCATTGGGTAGTTTTGTCACCCCACAAACAGAAAGTGTGGTTATAAAACCTACATGCTACAAGTAAATCCCTAATCTTGAACTCTTGGTATAATCAAGTGATGTGATAAATATGAAACCACTGGGGTAGTAATTTCCAAGAATACTTTTCTGCATGGTGAGTTAGAAGACTATAACATAAAGATAAAAATACACTGTAGCACATATGTAAACCATTATTATGTACACTGTATGTAATCGCGTGTGCTCTATCCTCTGTGTAGCCCGTATGATGGGACACTGCTATGTGGTGAGTGAAATGGGGATCTTTCAGAGCAGAGCAGAAGAAACTCTTCTGGGCCATGAAGTATGGAGAGGATCAGAATGGAGAGAGGCAGACACTAGTTAGGTTTAAAGAAAGCATTTTATTTTCAAAGTAATAAAACCATCTGACACTGGAGAGATGAGTATATGGAGACTAAACAGAAATATAATAAGTTCTAGCAGATAGAAGGGAATGTGTTCAGGATAATTTCAAAGACCAGGTAAAGCTGTTACGATCTGATACAACAGGCAGAGACTGAGGAAACGTCCTTATGGTGGTACTGGGGATTGAACTCATGACCTCTCACTTGCTAGGCAGGCGCTTGTGCTGCTGAACTAAGCCCCCAGCTTGAGGAAAAGTCTTGAACGCAGCAGCAACCACATGAGATAATAGTTGCTGACAGCTGAGCAAATACCCATGTTTGCTACTAGGACCACAGATAATCAGATCTAAATTAAATCCTTTCCCCTGCCCCAGCACCTTACTTTTAGGATTGAGGACAAGAGAGGATGCATGATCATTACTACATTGAACCTGAGAAGTATTTTTTTTCTTATGCAAGAATAAGTAACAGTGGTCATAGTAATAAAAATAAAGTGCCCTCTAGGACTTTCAATTTTCCCTCATATGTCAAATGGTGCATGGCAGCATCTGCTGACTTTGGAATTAGAACTGTTGTCTTACTGACTTACTCTTTGAAGATTTGTTTTATTTTATGTTTTGATTGTCTTTTAGCCCAAGTCTCAACATTTCTATCTGTAAAAGGAATTAATATGCTGACCTGTTGTGAAGAATCAATGAATAAATTGTGTGAATACATTGTGCCTGATGAAAAAGTGCCAATCATTTGGTAGTTTTCAATTTTGCCTCAGAAAATTGAAGTCCCCCTTTGTGTGTAGCCGTATAGCGAGAAATGTGAGAAGGGAAATTGCAGCTGAACTGGAGCCTCTTGTTCTCCTGCACACATCCCCACTGTGAGCAATTAGGAGTCATCCTGCTGGGCATTCTCAGGTGTGTGTAAGCATGTTTTATTATCTCTCCATGAGGAATGCATAGTTGAGGCATTTATCCACCAAATCCAATACCTATGTGTTGACAGTTATCCCCTGAATTGTCAGATCACAGTCATCCCAAGCAGCGCTGACAGCTGACTGCCTCTGCAAGCTAGAGCCAAGCCCTGAGACAGAGGCCTTGAAGTCGAGTTTGTCCACACAGGCAGACACTGTCACCTTGTCTGCATCACTACAGAGTTGCGCTGAAGGGATGTGAAACGTCATAGTTTCTGCTCTACAGGAGATATTATTTGCTTAAATGTGGGAGACAGCATTATCACAAAAGAGTTCTTCAAAAAGAAGTTAATCAAAGGAAAATTTTGTAAAGGTGGCTGGGGATGCATAATAAGATCTAAAAATAGCATTTTTGCTATGGAACCTGGAAACTACTGACGTATTATCTTCAGTTTGTTTGAGTGTCCCACTGGGGTTGCAGACAGGGTACAGAGTACTCTCTTCAGTACATAATGTTTAAGTCACTATCAGTAACAAATGTGACTGACTCAAGGAAAACAATAGTTTAGCAGTTCCTAATTATCAGCTATAACTTTTCCCTTCACACAGAGACTTGTGTATGCCACACACAGTATTAAAGTTTTAAGCAGACAAGTTTGGATAATCATTAGTAAACTATGGAGAGGAAGAAAGAAAACTAGAATTGTTATTAAATATTTCACCTAAGTTTCTGAAAGAAAACTGAAAGTTCAAATGGTTATACTGCAAACAACATGAAAACGAAAGACTGAAAATTATCTCAGATCTAGGAAAACAAACAAAAAAACAACCTCAAGAATTCTTCTATGTAAGACATAGGCCTCAAGTATAAAATAGCTGATCTAAAAGGTGGGCTCTTTTGCACAGTTACCAAAGACATTATGTGGAATATGAATTAAAGTTGATGGGAAGACAGGAAGGATGGAAGGGCATAAGGAAGGGAGGGAAGAAAGAGGAAGGGAGGGAGGCAGTAAACAAAAGAAGAGAAATCTCTTAGATGGCAGCAACTACATTTTAGGAACATTCCTTACCCTGAGAAGTGTCTATTTCTCACATTTTAAGCGTCAAGATAATTAATTATATCATTTAAAGATTGATTGAATATCTAATTAATTAGTTAATTATTTGACCCAACCATCCATTCAGACAAAATAATCATGGTGACAGTTCTGTCTAGACACTGCTTGATTTTTGTCAAGGTCAATGTCTGAAGGGCACCCCACAGCAAGTTCCCAGTGCACGGCATTCATGGAGTTCACAGTGGCTCCCCTGACAAGAGAATCATTTCGACTCAACTCAGCCAGCACCTTGTCAATCGACATTGGTTCAATTCCTGGCCAAAGTTTCCAAAATTAGGAGCAATTTACAACATTTAGACAGTAATTTTAAAACCTCAGGCTTCTGATAGAGGCATTGATAGCATCAAAATCAACTGGGTCCGTATATATGTATACATTTCTACTGGGAATATGAATTAATGTCAAAAGCTATCTGTAAACCAGAATACATAGAAATAAAAGCTACAGATTGTATGGAGATTTCAAAGTTCATTTTAACTTGTATATACTTGCTCCTGGTATCCTAAATAGGAGCCTCTAGCCACTTTAAGAAGCTCTATCTTCTGCCATACACTTCGGCTCATAGAATCTAAACAATAAGAAAGAAGTGCTATTGTGTAAATATTTATAGGAAACTTTCTTAATAGGAACTAAGTATACTGAAATAACCTAAATAGTTTTATTAATGAACATCGTTCACCTTAAAAGAATATATATGTTTTACCAAATATTCTTAGCAAATTATTCCCTTAAGTTTATCTGGAATCTATTTTTCTAACAGAATTTCAACACAGAGAGCTTTGATGAAATTAGTAGATCAGTTTAGTAGAAATGATATTCACAGCTATATTAACATTTTAAAGTACTCTAAATTATCTACATATAAGCAGACTTCTTTGGTCTATGTTAGTGTTTGGTCTACTTGATATTTAGCAAGAAGAGGTTGAGCTGAGATAATTGTCTCAGCAGTTGGAAGATACTTTCAGAAAAAATAACTTTTTTTGAAAATGCAAAAACTATCTGTAGATTATAGAGCCAGATAGCCATCTCCATTCCTTTAGAGCAAGTTTTGCAAAAATATAGCTGTAAATAAACCTTTACTGAGCCATACCCACACTACAATGTCTCCATCTACTTCTGCACTGCAGCACTGGACTAAAGGCAACTGAAACTGTATGCTCCAGAAGCCTACACAATTTACTACATTCTTTTCTGTAGATAGTTTACCAACATTTGGCGTAAATCTATCATGTTAATCAGTAGTCTAAAATATGCTTGGTGTAACTATGAACCAAGTTTTTAACTGAATTGAGATATGTTTAAAGTATAAATTATGAAGTTACTGTGATAGGATTCTTCATAGAAGCAGAATATGTGATGTATTAATAGACATATGAGAGAGAGAGAGAGGGAGAGAGAGAAAGAGAGAGAAGTTAAAAGCAGTTACCTTCAAGGTTTACGGACTGGGGCAGCAAGCTGGATATACAGGGAAGCTTGTTAGTTCTCGTCTGAAAGCTTGTAGCTTGTAGGTCCAGGAAAACAGCAGTAGCAGTGAAGTGTAAGCACAGTCCCCTGTAGAATCCCCTCTCACCTGGGGACGTCAGATCCTCTGTTCTATTTAGGCCCTCAACCGATCGGATCAGTCCCACTACTACTGGGAGGGCAAACTGCTTTACTCAAGGATTAAGTTAAATATTCATCTCATTCAAAAATACACTCCAAGTCAAGCAGTAAAACTATCATAGCCACATTTTTAAAGGAAATAAAATTGCCAAGAAATATCTTTAAACTAAAAATATAAAATGGTTTCATTTTATACTAAATATATGATGAAATTATATTTTGGATGTATCATTTAAATCTATCAATGACATTAATTTCGACCATTTTCTTAACTTTCTTTACTAAGTGGTTATGAAAGAGTTTGAAGTTACTTATATGGTTTAATCCATATTTGTATTGAGTAGCACTACTTTAAATGCCATTCTTACCCTATGAAAAACTTGTTTCTTCCACTACCCTATATATTGTATGTAGTAGTTATGTAGTCATTTTGAATTAATTCTTTGTTTGCCTAAGTTTATTCGGAGCTGGCAGAAGTTACTCTAGTAGGATGCAGTTTTCTACAGTTTGATCATTCGCCTGCTTCTTTTGTTTCTCTTCAAATCACTTCGATAAAAGTTGTCTGAGAATGGATATCAAGAATAATTGACTTAACACTTTAATCACTTAATTGAATATATACACTATTATATATACAATTATATATAATTCACTTCACTTTACTGAGTTCATTACCTCAGTGTGGTCTTTTATTTTTTCTAAGCATATTTTATGCATTTTTTTCCAGCCTTCAATTCTCTATGTTTTCTAGATTTTCTTTTTACTTTTAAATAGGTTATATTAAGGTCTGTTATATATGGTGACATCAATCCATTTAAGTAAAACATTTACTGTTCACTGGCATATGAATATTCTCATCTAACCACTTCCATACAGGTTATTCAGCCAAACCCTAACCCAGGTGCTTCTGTGACAGGTTTGATGGAACTAATTGGCCAAAGAATTTCCTCAGATGCACCCAGTGCAATCCTGGGAGACCTTAAAAGCAGAAGAGGAAGGCAGAAAGACTGGTCACACATCGAAAGTACAGGAGAAATTCAACCTGATTTTTTTAACCTTAATGATTCAACCATGCTTCCTTCCTTGGAGGAAGGGTCCAGGAGACGATGACTGCTGTTAGGCCTACACAGAAGTAGGCCAGCCAGGAAATTGGACTGATTTCTGTAACTGCATGGAATTGAATTCTTCTGAAGACCTAAAGTACTTGGAAGTGGATCCATTCTCCAAGTCTCTTAGAAAGCCACACAGTCCTGCTGAGACCTCCATCTCTTCTTTGTGGAATCCAGAGCAGAGAACCAGAAAGTTACATCATGCACAGATTTCTGATCTACACAACTATAGGATGATAAGTAAGTGCCACTAAATGCTGCTATATTTGTGATTATTGTGGTACTTCAGCAATTTCAGGAAATAGTATACGATAGGAAGCTTTTTTCTCTTTCTTGCCCATGGTAATAATTTCAATAACTCTCCCCAATGCAACTACAATTCAATATCTTCTACTACAAATTAATTTCACTTTTAAATTTCACATCAGTAGGGCTGGAGATGTAGTTCAGTGGTGGAGTGTTTGCCTAGCATGTGAGAGTCCATGACTTGGGTAAACAGTACTTCATTTTAAAAAATGAAAAATAAAAAAAATTTAGGAATAAAAGTATATAGCACATACAGTTTACTGTGTGTGCTTGACTGCTCAACCTGTTTGATCTTTAAACTCATGCATTTATTACATGTACCAGTAGATCTTTTTTATATTTCTGAGTAATATACTATTATATGATTATATCACAATTTATGTATTTATTCACCTATTAAGAGGTACTTGGGTTGCTTTTTTTATTCTTTTGAATGAAATTACAACTAATATTCATGTTCAAATCTCTTTGTAGATTTAGGGGTTTTCTATGTTTAGGGGAGATATTTCTGAATGGAAATACTGTTTCATTAGGTAGTTCTCACAGAAGTACTCAAATGATTTCTGCAATGTTTGCACAGCTATGTATTAGCAGTAGCAATGTATAGAGAATTCAAGTTACTCTGTATTCTTTCCAACACCTGTTATAAATCTTATGTTCAGTTGAAATGTTTAGTAGGCATTTCACATTTTTCTCATCAGTGGTGTTAAGCATCTTGCCTTATATGGCATACTTCTCATGGTCTTTGGTAAATGTCTGTTTGAACTTTCTCCAGGTGGTAGTGGTTGTTACACTGGAGCACCAGAAAAGTACCCTATATATTCCAAACAGAAACTTTTGCAGATCATACTATTAAAAGTCTTTTTCTTCTACTCTGTGTTTTATGTTTTCTAAATTATACTCCATGTGAGAAGCTTTATAAAAGCAGATGAGTTTCATTTATCTGCATTCAAAACAGAAGCTTTTGTTAGTTGTGTCTATTTTAAGTCTTTTTTTTTCTTCCTGTCAGTATTCTGTTTTATTTTTATTAAATGGTACTCTAGATTCAATCAGGGGAACAAGCAGGCTCCCAGAGGGGACATAGCCCACGTGGTTGCGAGGGAGTTCCAGCTCTCCTGTGGCGGCAAGGGCAAGGGAAGTTCCAACTTATGGCCTTCGCTCCAGGGAGTATGGGACATCACTCTTGGTGCTGGGGTATGTACCCAGCCACCTAGGACACTGGACTAGCCTGAAGAGGATTTGCTGCCTTGAGTGAACCACGCCCAGCAACCTTTATTCAAACAGGGTCACAAGCAGGCTCTGAGAGGGGAGGTGGGCCCACTCTATGTCCTGGAGTTCCAGCTCCCTGGTTCTGGCTCAGGAGATTTTGGGATGTTGTTTCTGTTGCTTGGGTGCCCTCCAGGCCCCTAGGACACTGGACTAGCCTTGAAAGGCTTCGCAGGCTTGAGTGGACCATATCCAGTGACCTTCATTCAACCAGGGCAGCCAAGACCCAGGAGCTGAGGGCACAGGAGGTGATTCCCAACACACTCAGGGAAAGTTTTGGAACATTGCTTGAAACATGGAAATATAGGAAAATGACAAAAAGAGAGACCAAAATGCAATTGCAAACCTCCAGCCCACCCCAAGAAAGCCTAGGAGCCACATACATAGAAGAAAATACTAGTCATACACCTGAAATACCTGAAAAGATATCAACTGAAATAAAGAAGGAAGTACTGGAAGCTATAAAGGAACTCAAATTAGAAATAATCACCCAGGTAAAAAAAGAAATGATAAAAGTACTGGAAGAAATAGTAAATGCATCTAAAGAAAACACAGCTAAAATATTAGAGGAAAAAGCAAAGAGATAGAATCCCTGAATGAACAACATAAGAAACAAACAGAACACATAAAGCAGATTCAAATATATATACAGGAAATCAAAAATTCTATTGTAAGTTGCCAAAACCACCTCAATGAAAGTGAGGATAGAATTTCAGACATCGAAGATGATTGCAGCTAGTGAACAGGAAAGGAAAGATCTTTTAAAAATAACAAGGAATCAGGAAATACCAATACAATAATTACAAGATGATGCAAAGAAAAACAACATAAGATTAATAGGGATAAATGAAAATGAAGGGGACAACACAAATGATATCAAGAGGCTATTTACAGAAGTAATAGCTGAAAATTTTCCCAAACATGAGAATGGAAACTGACATGAATTAGTGAAGCATATAGAACTCCAAACAGCCATAACCAAAACAAAACTACACCCAGACATATAATAATCACCATCCCAGAAATCCAACATAAGAACAGAATATTAAAAGCTGTTAGAGAGAAAAGACAGATCACCTATAAAGGAAAACCTATCACAATCACAGCAGACTTCTCAACACAAACAATGAAGTCAAGAAGAGCATGGAGTGAAGTGCTTCAGATCCTAAAGGAAAACAACTTCTAACCCAGACTGATGTACCCTGCAAAACTGTCCTTCAGAATGGATGGAGAAATAATATACTTCCATGACAAAGAACAGCTGAAGAACTTCATGATCACCAAATCAACCCTGCAAAGAATACTCAAAGAAATTCTAGATACACATAGGAAAAAACCACTAAGCAACACAGACAATTAAACAGAAGGGAAAGATAAAGATACAACATCAGAAAGATAACATGTCAGCAATAAACCAATATATAACAGTTATAATGATTAATGTAAATGGCCTCAATTCACCAATTAAAAGAAATAGACTGGCAGAATGGATCAAGAAACAACATCCAACTACATGCTGTCTACAAGAACCCCACCTAACCCAAAAGGAAATTCATAGACAGAAAATCCAAGGATGAAAAACAATACTTCATGCAACAGGAACTCAAAAAAAGTGGGGGTAGCTATCCTGTTTGCAGACAATGTGAACTTCAAACCTAGAATAATACAAATAGAAAAAGAAGGTCACTACATACTAGTTAGGGGAAAAAAGCAAGAGGAAGAGATAACAATCTTAAATATATATGCACCAAACTCGAGAGCACCCAGCTATACATAGCAAGTGTTAACAGAAATGAAAAATCAAATAAGCAATAACATAATTATAACAGGATAACTTAACATGCCATTGACACAAAAGGACAGATCAACTAGATAGAAAATCAGCAAAGAAATATCAGAACTGAATCACACCTGTAAACAAATGAACTTGATAGACGTATACAGAGTGTTCCATCCAACAACATCAGAATATACATTCTTCTCAGTAATACATGGGACATTCTCTAAAATAGACCATATACTAGCCCACAGAATATATTTAAGTAAATATATTCTAGTAAGTAAAGCAAAAGAATTGAAATTATTCCTTGCTTGTAATTGGATCATAGCACTATGAAACTGGAAATTAATGATTAAAAAAACCCACAAACACATGGAAATTGAATAACACACTTTGAGCAATTAGTGGGTCACAGAGGAAATTAAAGAAGAAATAAAACAATATCTACAAGCAAATGAAAATATAAATACAACTCACTGTAATATGTGGGATGCAATGAAAGCAGTACTTAGAGGAAAATTTATTGCACTGAGTTCCCACATTAGGAAAACAGAACAAACATAAATAAACAACCTGATACTACACCTCAAACAGCTAGAAAAAGAACAAGCCAAGCCCAAAGCAAAAATGGAGGAAATTGTAAGAATCAGAGCAGAAATTAATGCAATAGAGACTAAGAAAACAATACAAAGAATCAATGAATGAAAGAGTTGGTTCTCTGAAAGAATAAATAAAATTGATAAGCTCTTAGCCAACCTAATTAAAAAAAGGAAAGAAAATACTCAAATGCATGCAAATGGAATGAAAAAGGTGAAATTACTACTGACTCTGTGGAAATACAGAAGGTCATCAACATCTATTTCGAAAACCTCTACTCTCATAGATTTGATAACACAGAAGAAATGGACAGATTCCTAGAAACATATGAACCACCAAAGCTGGATCAAGAAAATGTAAAACTGCTGAATAACCCAATTTCTATTAATGAAATTGAAAATGTAATCAAGTCCCTACCAACAATGAAGAGCCCAGGCCCAGACGAATTCGCTGCAGAATTCTACAAGAAATATAAAGAAGAGTTAATGCCGACATTCCTCAAAATGTTCAATAAAATTGAAAGGGAAGCAATTCTCCCTAAGTCATTCCTGGAAGGAAATATCACTCTATTACCAAAACCTGAGAAAGACCCAACTAAAAAAAAGAACTACAGGCCAATCTCCCTAATGAACATAGATGCAAAAATTCTCAATAAAATATTGGCAAACAAGATGCAGCAAATCATCAAGAAGATTATACACAATGAACAAGTGGGATTCATCCCAGGTATGCAGGGATGGTTTGACATATGTAAATCAATAAATATAATCCACCATATTAATAGAGCCAAAAGTAATAATCACATGATCATTTCTATAGATGTAGAAAAAGCTTTTGATAAGATCCAACACCCATTCATGATAAGAACCTTACAGATAATTGGAATAGATGGTCCCTACCTCAATATGATCTATGACAAACCAACAGCCAGCATCATATTAAATGGTCAAAAACTGAAAGCCTTTACCTTAAAATCAGGCACAAGACAAGGATGTCTCTTATCACCACTCCTATTCAACATAGTACTGGAAATACTATCCAGAGCAATTAGACAAGAAAGAGAAATAAAAGGAGTAAAGATAGAAAAAGAAACAGTTAAATTATCATTATTTTCAGACAACATGATACTCTATGTAGAAGAGCCCCAAAATTCCATCAAAAGACTCCTAGATGTAATAAATAAATTAAGCAATGTGACTGGATACAAAGTCAAAATTCAAAACTCAATAGCATTCTTATACACTAACAACAAAATCACTGAGAGAGAAATAAGAGAAGCCACACCCTTCACATTACCATCCCAAAAAATGAAATACTTAAGAATTAATCTAATTAAAGATGTAAAAGAGTTGTACAGGGAGAATTATAATACCCTGAAAAAAAGAAATCAAAGAGGACCTCAGAAAATGGAAAGGCATTCCTTGTTCATGGATAGGAAGAACAAATATTGTGAAAATGGCCATTCTCCCAAAATTGTTATATGGATTCAATGCAATCCCAATGAAAATATCACTAACATACCTCATAGATCTAGAGAAACCACTCTTAAAATTCATCTGGAACAAGAAGAGACCTAGAATAGCAAAGGCAACTCTAAGTAAAAGACAAGGCAGGAGGCATCACAATCCCTGACTTGAAGTTATACTACAAAGCTACCATAATAAAATTAACATGGTATTGGAATAAAAACAGACCTGAAGATCAATGGAATAGAATAGAAGATACAACCATGAACACACTCAATCACCTTATCTTTGATAAAGGAGCCAAGCATGTTCACTGGAAGAACAATAGTCTCTTTAATAAATAGTGCTGGAAAAACTATTTTGGCATATGGCTATCCATATGCCAAAAACTAAATTAGACCCATGCCTCTCACCAAGTACTAAACTAAAATCTAAATGGATCAAAGATCTAAATATTAAAACAGAAACACTAAATCTGTTGGAAGACGAAGTAGGTAAAAATCTTGAAGACATAGGGGTTGGTAGAGAATTCATGAAAAGAGGAACCAAACTGCATGGGAAATACTTCCCAGAATCAATGTCTGGGAACACATCTTATTAAAGAGTTTCTGCATGTCCAAAGAAATCTCCAGCAGAGTGAAAAGAAGACCCACAAATTGGGAAAAAATCTTAGTGAACTGTCCCTCAGACAAAGGACTTCTGTCTAAAACTTAGAAAGAATTTTAAAAAATCAGACCCCAAAAAGTCAAAGACCCAATCCAAAAATGGGCATCCTAAATAAACACACAGTTCTCAGATGAAGAAATATGAATGGCAAATAAATACATGAAAAAATGTTCATCATCATTGATTATTGGAGAAATGCAAATTAAAACCACACTAAGATTCCATCTCACTCCAAAAAGAATGGCCAGGATCAACAAAACAACCAACAACAAATGCTGGAGAGGCTGTGTGGAAAAAGGAACTCTTCTGCACTGTTGGTTGGAGTGTAGACCGGTGCAACCACTGTGGAGGTCAGTCTGGAGAGTCCTCAAAACCTAGGGTTGGAAGTCCCATTTGACCCAGCTATTCCACTCTTAGTCATGTTCCCAGAAGAACTGAAAACATCTTGCCACAGTGATATATGTGCACCCATGTTTATAGCAGCACAATTTGTAATAGCCAGATCTTGGAAACAACCTAAGTGCCCATGAACTGAGGAATGGTTAAAAAAATTGTGGTACTTTTATACAATGGAGTACTACTCAGCTATAAAGAATGATCACATTGATATATTTATAAGTAAATGAGTGCAACTTGAGACCATACTCATAAGCAAAATAAATTAAACTCACATGTATAAATACCATATAGTCTCCCTAGTGTAAGAAAAGGTAAGAGTACATAAGATTCTATATGGTAATATTGGATCCCCATTATATTGCTTTTAAGACTTGTAATGTTTTCATTCATTGGTTGGAATGGTTTTATTCTGTTTTATTTGACCTTATTATGTGTGATGGCATGAACAGTTACTTTCAAGAAAACAAGACATTATGGCAGCCATTGCTGATTTAGTATCATCTAGCTTTCAAGTCCTATCATGCTTTTGTTCTTCTGTTACCACTGGTTCTATCATGTTGTGTGTTACTGGATTTTAATATGTGTGATAGTACAAACAAATTTTTTATGGGAAATGAGATATGATAGTAGCCATTGTTCATTTTCTGTTACTTGGTTCAGAATGCCTTGGAATAGTTTCATTCTCTTGAATGCTTTTATTCTATTTTGTTAGGTTTGATATTATTGTTTGTGAAGCTAAGCTCAACTATTTCAAAGAAAGAGACATTATGGTAGCTACTGTTAATATCCAATTGCCTTGTTGTGAAGTGCTGTGTTGCTTGTATTGTTCTGTTCTGATCTGCATTGTTTTGTCCTCTTTTGTTTTATTCTCTGTAAAATAAAATTTAAATGGTTGCCTGCACCCCGGTTGTGAAGATTTCCAAGTATATTTACTTTAAAAATTGTCTGTTTTTAGTTTTTAGATTTAACTCTATCATCTATTTCAATTTAATTTAATGATTAGGGTGAGTTATATATCAAGGGTTACCTTTTTTTCCTGTGATAGCTAATCACTCTGTAACAGAAAATGCCTCTCTACCACTAGTATACTTCAATTTCTTAGTTACCCACGTAATAAATAATTCTTGTTTCAGTTGCAGTTGCTCTATCTCCTAGAAACAGCTGGTCACTGTGATTCTTAGCTGGTCAGTATGATGCACATTGTAAAAATCAACCTCAAATTGACAAAACGTTCTGCCTCTGTACTTTTTGCTTGCTTCTCCCATATAAGCCATAGACTACCAGAGATCAGGGCCTGATGCTCTGGGACTGATCCTGATGAATGCCCACTGGCATCAATAAATCCTCCTCCAAATCCAGGGTATTGTTTGGATGCTTCTGCTTGCCTTTGCATCTGGTGTGTTGGCCAGAAAGACCAACCATACTGACCTTTTTTGGTTACTGGTCATGATCCTTGTGAATAGAGAAAGCACTTGTCTAGGTCATGATGGGCAAGCACACCCCTGGGATTTCTCAAATGCTATGGGAGATCTGGAGGAGGATTCCTGGCTCTGCACTAGAGTGGCTCACATGGGACCCCAAAGGGAGGAGGACCCAATCTGTCTGTCTCTCTGCCTGCCTGACTGTCTGCCTGTCTGATGCTAGTAAAACCCCTGGGGGCACCCCAGTTAGTCGGTCTGTAAGTCTTCCTCAGTTCAAGCAGAAGAAGAGCTTGATCAACTCTTATAATGGCCACCCTCAGTGAAAGAGGTTTGGAATGTTTAACCACTGAGTACCTCCTGCATGAATATGTGAACAAGTGAGACAGACAGCATAAGCAAAGGTTGCTCCCTAGGTGCACGAGGACTGGGAAGCACTGGTCATTGTGGCTGATTGGGCCCTCACCTGCACTTCCCTGCCAAGCAACATATGGCATAACAGAGGCCTTGCACTGTCCTAAGATAGATTACACCTAAGTCTCTGAGAGGCATGTGGCCAGGCAGGCATCTAAATAGTCTCTCTCTGAGAAGCAGCCACTTCGCTTGTTACTCTGAAGTTCAAGGGTACACAACATACTGTAGGAAGATAGATTGGGAATTAGTTAGCCAAAACCTACAGCTCTTGACTGCAGGAAAGGGGGATATTTTGGAGTTCAAAATAAAACCAAACTGTTTTCTGCATCTCAGAGAAAAAAAAAAGAGAGAAAGAGGTCCATTCTTCCTGAGAATTCCACCTCGGCAACTTGTTGGCTACCACAGTTGCTGCCACCACCTATAGCTTCACTCCCTGCTCTCAAATCACTTACTTCCAGCCGACTGAACTGGTTCTAAGTGAGCCCTTGTCTGGTTCAGCCACAGAGGCCCTGCCTTCTGCTTACACAGTTGTCCTGGTCAGATGGCATCATCTAACACCCACCCAGGATAACTGCCAACAATTCCTTCTGAGTTCCACATTTTGACTGAGGAAAAATTGGAAAGTCAGCCCTGAAAAATAATGTAGTCTATTAGACCTGCATAAATAGGAAAGACTGAGTTCTATCAAATACAATTCCACAGAACTCTCTGCCTTCCAAAGTTCCCTTAGTCAAAAAAGTTACCATCATCAAGGCAACTGAAACTCTTACCTCTCTCTCGTTCTGCCAGGCACAAATTTACAGCCTAGGAGAACATCTGCTTCACTCCGAGCCAGCCTCCTCCTCTTTTAACCCTGTGCTTTCAACTTGGACTGTTTCCCAAAAGAAAGATGACATTTGCATCAACCTGAGACAGATAACCACAATCCTGAAGTTCTGAAAACTGTCCTCCCAGAAGAAGAAACTAAAGCCTCATTTTGAACCTGGCTGTGCCACCTTACTGTGACCATCCCCATTGCTGTCAGATGTCATGGGAAGCAGAAGCAGGCATTCACTCACACATTAGCCTTAGAGACTGTTAATCACCGTGGGCAAGACCTCCATGCCATCAACAAGATACCCATCATCTTGCACTGTACGATTTCTGACCCATACACTCTTTTTAAAGCTATTCTTGATTTAAAGATGCTTTCCTGTGTTTATGAGTGGCTCCCCTAAGCCCCTTAAACTGGTAAGATCCTGAGATAAAAGGCCAGCTCATTTTGACTCAATTGCCACAAAGCATTAAGAACTCTCCTATTATTTTGGGGGAGTATATTTTGGAAATTTAGCCAAGCCCTCATCACCTTTTCTCTGGGGTTACTCTGTCCCTTTCTGCTCCATCATGGCCCCCTGAACAAATAGCATAGACATTCAATGTATGTGAGGGCACATTTCTTTTGTCTGTAAAGTCAGTTCAATATTTTTGAACTGCCGATGCCACCACGATTTCCCTCCATATATGTTGCCTCAGTCTTCTGCCACCCATGGCCTGCTGTACACCTGCCTGGGCCTAAAGCAAATTCCTTATTCTGCTTTCAATTGGCTCCTGTCATCTAGCACCTCTTCACAACTGACCTGGACTCAACCTCCCACAGGTTCAAAAACTTGTTCCCTCTTTAAAAAGCATTTCTGAATAATGACACTGCTAAGCTGCTTGCTGGAAAGACAAAAAAGCTCTACTAAACTATCCAGCAAAAATTGGTTATAAGAAAAAAAATTCTACAAATTTCTTGGAGCTTCTGGCTCCAAGAAAACCTGGATCCTGAGTTCACCAAAATAGTGATGCTTCCTCAGACTATCAACTCCTGCGAGAGCCCATGGCCTGCCTGTAGAGATACTTGGATCCAGTAGCTAAGGGATGTCTCCCTTTTTGCCTCCATGCTCTAATAGCCACTGTCTTTCTGATCAAGAAGGCTGACAAACTCATCCTAGGTCAAGACCTAATTGTCCAGGTGCCACATTCTGTACTGGACCTCACCCAGTCAAAAATGCCCACCTGACTCTTGTGGTGATAAAAACCACTCAATCCTGCCATATTCCTGCCCAAGGCTGGGCCTAACAGACCATGACTGCCTGGGCACTTTCTGATAAAATGTTCTCTAGCCTTTAAGGCAGGCTAAATATGCTGTGGTCACCTTGAACAAAGTTATTCTGGTCAAAGCTCTCCTGCTGCTTCTGCTGCTGTTTGGAAGCCTGCTGCCTGTTATGCAGAGTCACACCTAGCCACACCTTATTTTCTGCAAATTCGAGCCGCTGCACTACTACCCATACCCCTGCAGCCAGCTCAAGTTTCCGTGTCTGTGTCACTTGCCCCAACCTCTTATTCCCTACCTATACTGAGAAATCATATAAGTTTGTAGAGTCCTGCAGTAAAAAATCATCCCTAAATATTCTCGACCCTTGGGCACTGTCAACAACAATGGGCTTGCCTTTATAAGAAAGGTAACTCAAAAACTAGATTAAATAAAAACTGCGTACAGCTTGTAACTAGTTAAAAGACCATCTGTATCTCTAGACATTTCTATAAACACATACCACCCAGATATGTATTAACTAGCTCCACAAGTTTCAGAAATCCAGCCTTAGATCTGCTGAAAAATTGACCTGGGCAGCCCCTCTGAGATTCACTCTGAAGAGACAACACACACCAATGGGTCCACATGTGGCTGAAGCCTGAGGACTTTGTTCACAGGATGGCTCCATCTCTATTCCCCTTGATTTTTGTGCCTTTTCTGTCCTTGCTTCCCCACTTGCTGTGTTTTTGCCTTAAACTCTAGGGACAGTTGTCTCAAGAGAAATAAACAATCAGTTGAATACTTGACCAAGATTTGATAAGCATACAAGGCACAGTGTGTACACTCTTAGATCACATTAACTCTCTCACTACCTTGCTAGTGTAATGCTACAGAATAGACATTCTTAAATTATGTCTTCCTAAAAAACAATTTAGGAAAAAATCTCTGTAATAAGACAGTCTTAGGAACCTTGACTAGAACCTATCCTAGGTGCACTGATAACCCCAATGTTACTTCCTATCACTGGACCTTGTCTCAAAATATCACACGTAATATGTCCAGCAGTGATTTGTCAGGGAAACTAAAAGGGGGGAAATGTAAAAGAAAATGCTTCCCTCTCCACCAGTGTATTTCTTAGTGTCTTAGTTGCCCAGGTAATAGTTCCTGATCCAGTCTCTATTGCTCCTGTTTGCTAGAAACGGCTGGTCACTGTGATCCACTTTGTATAAACCAATCCTCAATTGATAAGCCATTCTGCCTCTGTACTTCCTGCTTGCTTATCCCATATAAGTCCTAGACTAGCAGAGATTAGGACTTGGTATTCTGGGAATGATCCTGATCAGTACCTGTCTAAGTAAATAAATCTGCCGCTAAAGCCTGAGTGTACTTTTAATGTTACTGCTTGCCACGGAAATTCTATAACTTCTTTTTTTTTTAATATTCCCATTTAAGGACTTTGGCACACTTTTTTTTTAAAAGTCAATTGATCTTGCAAATTTAATTTTTTCCCCCTGGATTCTCTATTTGTTTCATTTATCTGTTTGTTTTCAACACAGCACATTGTTTTGACTCCTATAGCATTATTGCAAGTCTAGCTAGGAACTAGAAGATAAATCCTAATTGTTTTCATCTTTGTCAGCATTTTTTCTTGCTATAGATCCCTTTTATTGGTGTATATTTAGAATAACATTCTAATTTCTACAGAAACATCTTGTATTTCAATGATGACTTGCTGAATCTACAGATTAATTTGGAAAGACTTGGTTTCATAATTTAGAATCTTCCTATTCACAACCGTATTTTGTCTGTTTATGTAACTTCTTCAATTTATCCCTAAGTATTTATATTCTTTATTACATAATCTGAGTTTCAAAATATTCATGGCTATAAGACTTAATGTCTTTATTTCTAAACTTTATATCCTTCTAACTTACTAAATTTGGTTATATTTAGTACCCTTTGGTGATTGCTTGCAGTTTTTTTTTTACATAATTGTGTCACCTACAAATAGTATATTATACTCATTACATTAAATATATATATATATATATATATATATATATATGTATTTAGTTTCTTTGTCTTGTGTTATGGCATCAAATACAACATGTAGTGTAATGTTTACCAGAAGTATTTAAAACTAAAACTTTGAATTTTCCCCAATTTTAGAAAATAGCATTCAATTTTTTCACCAACTATGATGTTAGTTTTACGTTGTTATAAATGCCTTCTAACAGATTGAAGTATATCTCTTTTGTTCCTAATGTATAGAAAGATTTGATATTAGTCAGTGTGAAATGCCTACTATAAATTGTATTTTTCACCTTTATTTTATGATGTATTGCATTAAATATCTAAGTGTTAATTGAAACTTGTGATCCTAAGGTAAACTTCAATTTATAAATAATTTTCCTTTGTATATACTACTGGTTTTGATGTTTTATATTTTTATAAAAAGTTTTGTGTTCATGATGAGGAGGGATATTAGGTGTTAGCTTTTTTTCGTTAATGTCTTACATACAATTCAGTGTTAATGTTTTGCTAGAGTCCTAAAATTAATTAGATAAGGTTACTTTCTCCTAAAAGAATTTGAGAAGAATTTACAGTATTATGTTAACTATTTTAGAGAATTTACTAGTGAGGCCTTAGTTTCAGCCACTTTATGGAAAATTTTAGTTGATTTATTTGTTTACTTTTTAGTTGGTTTATTTGAATACTACAAAATTCAACATATATTTTTAAATATTTTATATCAGCTTCATTAAATATTGCTTTTCAGAAAATTTGTTCATTAGTAAATTAAATTTATTAACAGAAAATCGCTTCTTGTACTATATTATTGCTATAATCTATAATTATACTTCTTATTATTTATACTATTAATTGGTCTTTTTTATTCTCTTACTTTTAGCTACAGCTTTTTCTATTGTATTGATCTATTCAAAGAACTAGATTTTGATATTTTTCATTTATCCTCTTGTAATTTTTTTCTCTATTTTGTGTGTATATTTAATTTCATTGATTTCTAATCTTACGTTCCTTTAACATCCTTAATTTGGCTTTAATGTTTTAAAGTTTTTCTATTTTATTAAGGTGGAAATTTAGGTCAGTGATTTTAAATCTTCTTGAACATAAGTGTTTAAAGTACAATAAATTATCTGCTGTGCACTGTTTGAATGGCATCACAAATTTTTGTACCTTTCATTTGGTGGGGAATAATAATTTTATTTTCCTTGTGTTTTTTTTTTCTTGTCCATTAAAGGTTTATTTTGTGTGTGTACTTCATCCCTAAATATTTGGTAATACTGCCATGCATAAAAGATCATATAAACATGAACACAACTATGATGGGTGTTGTAGTCAGAGGTTGTGCAGAGAACAGTTAGAATCAGGACAAGGAGTTTATAATATTTTATATTTTTATGATGGTTACCCAGACTTAACACAAAGAAATGCAGGAAATCTCTCCACAACACTAAAGACATAGAATATTTAGCCAAGGGCCTTAATCCCACAGCAATGTCCCACATGACTCCAGACAAAGATCCAGAACTCACAACAATGCCTCCCATGAATCCAACTGGAGGTCTAGAGCCCACAAGAAAGAATCACGCCGGTCTCTTTGATGGAAGCTCAAAGGTCAGTAGTGGAAGCTAGAAAGTCTATGCCAGCGGGGTGAAGTTGCTGTGCTGATAGGTTGAGTGCTTTATGCTGGAGCTGAGAAGTCACACTCAAAGACCAGGGCTGTCCTGAAAAGCACCACAGCCATCCTCAGGGACACAGAGGCCCTGAGCTCCTCTGACTATAAGCACAGCTGAGTACAGGCCAGGAAGCCAGCATGATGAGTTCATCCTGGAGATTAAGTGGCACCCACCTTCTCCTCCAGAACCAGGAAGCAGTGCTCGATGTGAGGACCAGAGCTTCTCCAGGAGAACCAGCAGCTCAAACAGCAACTCGTAGGAGAGCCCACCACGCCTCAATCCCTCAATGCCCCAATGCCTCGCTTCTCCTTCTCCACGTTTCTATTTATGCTGGCAACTTTCCTCAGGTGGAACATCTGTGCTCAGCACCATAGAAATAAATAATAATAAAAGAAAATACAGAAATTATGTATATACGTGGAAGATAAAAAATACACTCTTCAATAGGCAATGGATTGCAGAGGAAAGCAAAACAGAAATAAGGCAGTTTTTAGAATTAAAAGTCAATCCCAGTACAACATAGCAGAATTTATGGGACACAATGAAAGCAGTCATAAGAGGGAAGTTTGTAGCTGTGAATACTCACATCACAAAAATAGAGAACGTGCAAATAAATAACCCAACAGTTCTAGAAAAATAAGAAGAATACAAACTCAAAGCTCATACAAGGCAGGAAATATAAAAACAGAGAAATCAACGCAATTGAGACCAAAAAAACAATACAATGAATCAAGGAGTTAGTTCTTCAAAAGAATTATTAAAATAGACAAATTCCTAGCCAATTTAACACACACAGAGAGAGAGAGAGAGAGAGAGAGAGAGAGAGAGAGAGAGAGAGATTCAAGGAGAAATTTAAAAAGTGAAATTACAAGGACACTGTTAAAATGAGAAAAACTGATAATGACTACTTTGAAAACCTGGATGCCAGTAGAATGTAGAATTCAGAAGAAGTAGATTCCTAGATACATCTGAATTACCAAAAATCATGAATAATCCAATTACAAGCAATGAAATTAAAGTAGTAATTTGAAAAACCTACCCACTAAAAAAAGCCTAAGTCTAGATGGATTCTACAAGAACTTCAAAGACCAATACTCCTCAAGCTCTTTTATGAAGTTAAAAAGGAAACAGTACTCCCAAATTCATTCCTGGAAGGTATTATTACCTTGATTTCAAAACCTCATGAAGATCAACCAAAAGAGAACTATAGGCCAGTCTCTTCACCGAATAGAGATGCTAATTTTTATTTTTACGTCTTTCTGCTATTCTGTTCAGCTTAGTTTTCTTGGATTCAGAAAAAATATTATCTCTTTATTCAAAATTTGAATCTTACTTTATTCTAGAATAGCATCTAACTTGTGAATATTATATATGCACTCAAAAAGAATAAATGTACAACATTTTGGGTGGAATTTTGTGTGACTGGGGCATCTCAATTTCTTTAGCTCTATCATTTCTAGGTTCATGTATTTTGAAGCCCTAGAATTATGGCATACACATTTTGCTTGTTTTTTACTTAGTGAATCATCTTTTGTAGTACTAAACATTCTTTTATAATCCTTGATAATATTCTGTATTCTGAAATGCTTTCTTTTAAAATATTAATATAGCCATAACAGGATTTGCTTTATTAGGATTATCATGGTACTTAAAAAATCCTTTTATTTGTCCCATATGTTTGGTTTTATATTTAAAATTGATTTAGTATATCTGGTTTTTGTCCTCTAACAGTCTAGGACTTTCCTTGGAATGCTTGCTTACATTTACTGTAACCATTACCGAACTTTTAAGTCTACTATAATTTGTATCCTAACTTGGCCTTCTTTTTGTCTTGTGTTCTTGCTTTTACAGTCTGCTGCCTTTTTATAATGTTAACTTAGCATTTTAATATTCCATTGTAAGCACATTATTTATTTTTGCTATGCCATCCTAGATATTTTAGTGGCTTCTCTAGATTGACCTTTAACTTATCACAGTCTGTTTTTAATCTTATGTCGCTTCCCACATACCCTAAGAAAACTAACAAGTACATTTCTGTCTTGCCCATATTCTGTCTTATTGTTGTAACATAAATTCTTTTCTATATATCATATCAAAAACATTGTTACTAGGTTAGCTTTAAACAATCTGATACATCATTATTGTATTTTAATGGATCAACTAATTACACTTTTATCACTTCTAAGTTTATTTTTTCTTCCTTTGTGAGGATCTACATTTTCACTAATACAGTGGGTAACATGAAAACATTTGTTATTTTAAAAAATAAAACACATTCATGTAATGTATATCGTCCAGCAACAAGGTCTCTTGATGTTTTTGGTACATTAGCTCAAAAACCAAGACTCAGAGATAACATTCTGCAGACTTCCAGAATTTCCTTTTTCTACAAAGTCTAGCCATATCTTTCTCTGAACTTGAATTCTTATCTCAATTCAGCAAGATCACTGTGATGTGATGGAATCCAACTTCTCCATGCAAAAATTTTGGAAAAGTCTCCTAGGATAAAGACCAAGGTCACTTTTTTGTTTCATCCTAAACCTGCCACACAGCCCAGTAATTGCTGCAATTGGTTGGCTGTCACAGTTTTCCACTGGTTTCCAACAGGTACACAAGTTCTATAAAACTGTTACACCATAAACAGGAGTGGAAATATCTATAGATTATTTTCAAAATGAATTTCTCAATATCACCTTCTCTCTAATTTTTGGTGTTACTATTTAATTATATTTGTGAGAACTATTTTTGTATCTTATCTGTAGAATGGCAGAACTATGATTAAGATTTCCAAAAAGCTAGTAAGAATATTTCTTAACTCTATTGTATTTCTGAATTAAAGCACCTGTACAACCACTGGAAGAAGGATAGTCTCTTTAATAAATGGTGTTGGATAAATTAACTCTCTACATGCCAAAGACTGAAACTAGATCCATGCATATCACCATGCACAAAACTAAAGTCTAAATGGATCAAAGACCTCAATATTAAAATCAAAACACTAAATCTACTGGAAGACAAAGTAGGTAGAAGTCTTGGAGACATAGGTGTAGGCAGAGAATTCATGAACAAAACACAAACTGCACGGGAAACACTTCAAAGAATCAACAAATGGGATCTCACATTATTGAAAAGTTTCTGCACTTCAAAGGAAATCACCAACACGGTGAAAAGAAAACCAACAGAATGGGAAAGAATTTTAACCAGCAACGCCTCAGACAAAGGACTTGTGTCCAGAATATATAAAGAACTGAAAAACATCAAGCCCCCCAAATTCAAAGACCCTTTCCAAAAATGGGCATCTGAGATGAACACACAGTTCTCAGAGAAAGATATACCAATGGCAAATAAATACATGAAGAAATGTTCACCATCAATGGTCATTCGAGAAATGCAAATTAAAACAGCATTGAGATTCCACCTTACCCCAGAAAGAATAGCTGCCATCAAGAAATCAACTGATAACAAATGTTGGCGAGGCTGCGGGGAAAAAGGAACACTGCTCCACTGTTGGTGGGAATATAGACTGGTGCAACCATTATGGAAATCCATATGGAGAATTCTCAGAAGACTAGGATTGGAAGCTCCATTCAATCCAGCTATTCCCCTCCTAGGTATTTTCCCAGAAGAACTGAAAAGTTCACATCACAGTGATATATGTGCACCCATGTTCATAGCCACACAATTTGTAATAGCTAAATCCTGGAATTAACCAAGATGCCCATCAACTGCAGAGTGGATGAAAAAGATGTGGCATTTTTATACAGTGGAATATTACTCAGCTATAAAAAAGGATGACCTTGAGGCATTCATAGGCAAATGGAGACAACTTGAGACTATCCTCATTAGTGAAATAAATAAGAGTCATATTTATAAATATCATATTGTATCTCTAGCGTAAAAAGTAAATAAGAACTACAAGAGTAATAAAACCAAAATGTGTAATTGCTATTGTAAAAAAGAGAGGAAAAGAAAGTGCTCTAAGGGATATAACTGCATTTATGTTTGAGTGTGTAAAATAGATGACCATATTGCTGAATCTTTGTTGGATCTTTAAGCAGAACTGTTTGTAGTCTGACTGATTGAATATTTACTATGTACCTTTAACTTTGTAACTTGAACAACTACATCATCCAGGATGACAGTATGTAATTAATAAATTACTGATTTCTTAATGGGGTTTTTTCTCATTCTCCTTTTTCTTTCTTTCTTTTAGAATTCTGTATTGTTGCTACCTTTTTTTCTGTTTAAATAAAATTTTAAAAATGTATAATTGCTATTGTAAAAAAAGAGGAAATAGAAAGCACTATAAACGATATAGCTGCATGTATGTTTAGATGTGTGGGATTGATGACCATATTTCTAGGTTCTTATGTGATTGTTGAACAGATCTGTTTGCACTCTCACTGGTTTAGTGTCCACTTTGTGTGCTTTAATCCTGTAACTTGCATAACTATTTCAAAAAGAACAATAATGTATCAACTAGTGATTTCTTACTGTTTATCTTCTTTTCTTGTAAATCTGTAATATTTCTACTTTTTTCCGGTTTTTTCTCTTTAAATAAAATAATAATAATAAAAGCACCTGTACAGGCTCAGATTAATATAATGGGATCATATGATGAAGTAAGAACGAGGGGAATTGGTAAGGCCAGAAATTTCTGCACATATTGCTAGAAGATTAATATTACTTGGAAAGTAGTTAATGAATTCTGTGCTTGTTGAGTTGTTTGACCAGTGGGATTTACACAAGAGACAAAACAAATACAATAACTGGGAAAACAATATATCATTTTGTCATCTATAAATGCAAAATTCTCAGATGCAGAACTTATGACAAACAAGAAAAACTAAGACAAAAATCTATTGTGTCAAGTGTTTCATAGTTTGTTTTTCTAACACATGCTAAAGTAGTGTACATCTGTATAAAGTTCAGTTCTGTTATCTGATTTTGAACAGGGCTGCACATTTTATTTCTATTTAACACATTCATTCTGGAATCTCAAGTAATTGCCTAAGTGTAAGTTGGGTGAAATGATGCTGAATATAGGATCTACATAAAAACACTTTAAAAGTAAATTTCACAGCAAGCTAAATTTGAGTTAACTATGTATGTGATAATATAAAAAGCTAATGCTTTAGAATGACCACATTAAAATAAAATATCTACAATAAAATAAAGATGACCCTGTTCTATTCTTCCTGGTCAAGGCTGTACCCAGATATTTTATTGCATTTAGTGCCTTCTTCTTAATACAGATTTTTCAAGTGAGAAACATTAAGAGATTGAGTAGTCTAGAAATCAAGTCTTGGAAACATTACTAGATTGGTCATGAGGATTTATTAGGCTAGGTAAGGGTTTTCTAGAACATTCTGGAGAATTTTATTATGCTATTTCAACCTTTATTCAGTGCATAGTCTGGAGTATATGGGAGAAAGGTAAGGAATCAGGCCCTCTAGTGACAGTTCTCTGCCAGTATCATTTTGCCAAAAAAAGCACTGGCACCAAACTTAAACATACATTCAGCCAAAAGTCACATAAATAACTAGACCCAGCTCTTTTATATAGCATAAAAGTAGCTGTTTTATTTTTGATCCAAGTTTCTCCTGGAGAGAATGCCTCACTCTGCTTCACTATTCCACCCCGAACAGCTTATTAAAGTATTCACACCATCATATACATTATTATGCTTGAGAGAGGAACTGCTCACCAAGTTTTCCCATCACATTATACATCTGGTGCTCTTTCAACATTCTTTACAAATTAGAGTCCTGAAGTGGCACTGATCGCTTCCTCAGTTAAATACCCTTTATGAGGAATTGTTGGAAAAGAGAATTTTGGTTCAAAAACCTTATAGTCGGAGAATACATTTTAACTTTCTTGAAGTACTTTTAAAGTTGCTTGGGAAAGACCAATGCAGATGTTATGCAAAACCCTACAGAATAAGGTTAGGAAGAAGGTGTATAAAATTTAAGAGGTAAATTTTGAATGTCCAGCAAACACCAATTATTAAAAATCAAGGAGAATCACAAGTCATCTTCATCATCCATTCCAATTTGTGGAATTAATACTCATCAAGAAGCTGCTCTACCTCAGGTATCTCTCTCTCTAACGTATCATTTAAGGTATTTTGTTGTAATATTTGCCTCATTGTAATGTAACTCGATATTAACTTTGACATGAAAATTTCAAAACAAGTAATTGTGATCAATTTAGGCCAATAAGGAGAAACATTAATCTATGGGTTTTTTTCAAGTGCCCCAGAAAAATTATTCAAGCTTCTTTCCTCAACTGAAAGTACTTAACTGTTCATATTTTTATACATTATCTTGTTTTCTTCCCCCAATAACTAGAATTCTTCATAAGTACAATTGACAATTTAGATAAAACTTAACACTTCTTGGAAAATATTTTTCATTAGTCCCCGGGGGGGGGGGATAAAACCTATCACACTCATATAAAGTGAAATAAACAAAATGGTAAAGTAGCACTACCACCATTAAAGAAGTTGGATGGAAAATTTTATAAAACTCTTTCTCAAAATTTCCAGATCCTCATAAAATCACTTCAAAATATATCAAGTGTGTTTTAAAAACATAACAACAATAATAAACAATTTTCCAAAGAAACATAGAAAATACTTTTCACTTCATCTTATGAATCTATTATAACCTTGATGCCAAAATAGTACAAAGGATGACTACAGAATAATATGTCATGAAATTTTTTGCATTGTTGAGATTCACCTCAACCCCTCACCTCACCTACATAGAAATGTCTTACCACTGAAATATACCCCTCCCAAGATCCCAAAATTCATTACATTGTATCAGCAAATAGTTCAGAAATATATAAGAATAATTTTGAAGCGTGAGTCAGTGCAAGGCTAGATTAATATCCAAAAGTCTATTTTTCAGATTACCAGGCTATCAAACTTTGAAAGAAATATCATATGACTGTATCAATTGATACAGATAAAGCATTTAACCAAATTCAAGTCTCATCCATGCTAAAAATACTCAGAAAAATACAAATCGAGAGGAATTCAACTTAATAAGAGTGGCTAAAAAATATCTACAGGTAACATTATAGTTAACAATGAAAAATTGAATGGTTTTCCCTAAACCTGTGATTAAGAAAAGGATGTCTTCCCTTACTACTCTTATTCACATAATATTGCAAGTTTTAGTAAATGCAAAAAGCAAGAAAAGGAAAAAAAATGACATCAAAATCAGAATGAAAGAATTAAAACTCCTGGATTTCATATAGTACACTTGACCACATAAAAAAATCCAAGTAATCTAAAAAATTATACAGTTTAGCAAATTACCAAATAAAAATACTAAAAGATCAAATGAATTTCTGCACACTATTATGAAACACATAGACAACAAAATTCAAACCACATTACTTATAATAGCTCAGCAAGTGAAACATTTTGGTGTAAATCTAACAAAACTTTTTTACAGCACTTATATATAAAAAACTACATTGTTAGTGACAAAAACCAAAGATAAAAATAGACACACTATATTCATGGATTGGAAAAATCTACACAATACATCTATCAATTCTATTCAAAATGTAAACTACCTAGATGCAATTTCTATTAAAATCTCAGCAAATTTGTTGCTTTATTTATGTGTGTGTGTGTGTGTGTGTGTGTGTGTGTGACACGCACCTATGTGCAAGTGTCTATACTGAGGAGTGAACACTGGGTCACGTGCAGGTTAATCATGTAACACTGAACTATGTCTCTAGTTAGCATCTTTTCCATGAACATGGAGCAGATTATCCTAAAATTTATATGGAAAGAGCACAAAAACTAATGTAACTAAAAGAATTGTGAAAAGAATAAAATAGGAACAATCAGCCTATCTCATACTACTTATTTTAAAACTATGTTAATCAAAAACATGTGGTACTGGTAGAAACAGATACATGGATCAGTGGAAAAGAACAGAAATCTCAGAAAGAAACTCACACAAATATACCTTCCCAACATCTCACAGAAATTCAAAACCAATGGAGGAAAGGCAGCCTTTTCAACAAATGGCAATGGAGCAGAACAATTTTGTCAGCCATGCCCCCCAAATAGGTAAAATTTGACATAAACTTACACAAATAAACTGAAAATGGATCATGGATTTAAGGTCATAAAACTTTTCAAAAAATAAGGTAGGGAAAAATCATAGAGATAGTTTTAGATAAAATTTGCAGAAATAGCAAAAAATTGTGCTCTGTAAAAGGAAAAATTGTTAAGTGGATTTCTTTAAAATTTCACATAAAAGAACCATTGTGAAAAACAGTTTGTTAAGAAGTAGAAAAGACAATGGGCAAAGTAGAAAAAAATATTTATAATCTAAGCCTCAATGCTAAAAAGCCAACAGTCCATTTGGGAATTGAGCAAAAGACATGAAAGAACACTTCACCCAACAGGATTTTCAGGTGGCAAATAAAAACATGAAAAGATGTTTATTAATTCCTGGGAAAACATAAATTAAAATCACAATGAGACATCACTATACATCCAGCAGAATGATTCAAAACTATTAACATTGAGTGCTAGCAATGATTCACAGATACTGTATCACACACAGACATTGCTGACAAAATGTAAAATTGCACAGTAGGTATCAGAAACAGTTTGACAGTCTGTAAAATATAAAAATCCCTGTGCCAGATACTTGCTGCTTACCTGTAATCCCAGCTGTCTGGGAGCCTGGGTCAAGAGGATCACAAGATTGAGCCCAGCCTGATCAATTTAGTAACGTACTGAGACCCTTATGTCAAAAGTGCTCAGGCTGTGACTCAATGGTGGGACATTCCTGGGTTTGATACTCTGTACTGTAAAAGGTAAAAAGTGAAAGAAAACATAACAAATGAATATGTAATTACTATAGTATAGCAAATATACTTTTAATTTTTTATACCAGACAAATGAAAACATGTGTTTACACAAAACCCTCTACACCAAAGTTTATAGGAGCTTTACTCCAGACAACAGGAAGGAAACTAATGCTGGAAAAAAGTCCTCAATAGTTGAATGACAAACTGAACTGAGTATTCATGCTATGGCATATAATTCAACAAGAAAAGAAAAAGTTTTGATACCTAAAATAACATAGATGAAGTTCTAGAGATTATATTAAAAAAAAAACATGTTATGTACTATATATATCCATGGAGTTCACCAAAGTAAATGTGTACATACTTCAGTGTTTCACCATACTAATAAATATCTGGAAGCTAATGACCACCACTTTGAGAAGCTCTTGTAATTGTAGAGACCAAAGGTAACTTGTAGAAATCTCATAGTGGCTCAATAAATTTAGTTTTAAAATATTTATACAAGTTTTACTTTTCCTGGTGCATAGATTTTTTTGCATGCATCACTCATGAAATGGCAGCAGTACAGCAATGAAGAATGCATGGGTTAAAGGCAGTTTGAGGTTGGAAGCGAAGCCGGCATGGATTAAAAAAAAAAAGGAGGGATTTTTGTGCTGAACGAAATGTCTGGTTGTTAACTGTACCATTTCTGATATCCTGATTGTGACATACTTTCCAAGATTTTGCCACTAAACTTAGTAAAAGGATCATGATATCTGTTTCTATTATTTCATCCAACCACATGTGACTCAGCAATGATCCCTAAATAAGGAATGTAATTTTAAAAATAACAGAAACCAAAGTTTGCTGGGAAGCAGAAGCCAGATTGCAGCAGGTCATAAAATAAAAGAGGATGGCAGGAAATCATATATGGGGAAACACGCTATGTCCTCTGAGGCATGATGGATATGCATGGTTAAATTTATAGGCTTCCCTTTCTCAAACACATTTCCCAAATATATTCATTTGCCTTAATTCAGAGCTCAGTTCTGTGGTTTTCCTTGGCACTCTCCTTGGAGTGAGCTTATGTATTCCTGGAGTTTTAACTGCCTATATGCTAATGATTTCCAAATTGACGATGTCAGTCCTTTTGCCTCCATCCTCAGTTTCTTACAGTCCACTGCTGAGCAGACACGCTCCTGTGGCTTCTGCAGACAACCTGCTCAGAGCAGGAATCTTCCCTTTCTCCCTCTTGCAGTCTCTGTTTCAATTAGTGTCACCACCATCCAACTGCTCACCCTAATTAGTAACCTGGGTATTATTCTTGACTCTGGCATAGCTGTAAGACCCCTTGCCATTCAAGTACCAAGTTTAGACACTATCTCCGCATCTATTTTTGCCGAGCTCAAGTTTTCATATTTCTCTCCCATATCCTGCTGCTGTATTTTTCTAACTGATTTCCTTTCCTTGAGATTTTCCCATTTCAAATGAATCTTTTTTCCACATCTTCCAGAGTTTTCAAGAATGGAAAATGTCTTTGTCATCCCATATTGCCCCCAGAATAAACACTGAAAAGCCATATCATTGTATCGAAGTTTTCTATGATCTGGTCCCTTTTGCCACTCCAGCTTTAGTACAGTCTTTCTTTGTCTGGAATCTTATGCCCCATGTTAATTTGACGTTTATATGTCTTTCCATAGTTTTATGCACCCATTGGTGGGGCTTTAGGAAGTTGATTGAATAATGGAGGCAAGATACTTATCAGCAGATTAGTCCACCAATGAATTTATAGCTAAATTCGATATTGGGAAATAAAGCCTGATTGAAGGAAATGTGTCACTGGGGCATAGTCCAGAAGGATCTATCTCCCTCTATCCTCCATCTTTCTTTGATCTCTATCTCTCTATTTCTACCTGTCTTCTCTGCTTCCTGCCTTCCCTGCCACCCTGTCTGGGAATCAGCCAACTATGGACTGAAACCTCTACACACTGTGAGCCAAAATAAACCTTTCCTCTTTTAAATTATGGGTCTCAGATATTGTGCCTCAATAATGAGTAAGTGACTGAGACAACACTAGTTGACAGGAAATAATTGTACGGATTACTTTCTGCCTTTATTTCTAATGACCTAGTGGTAACAAGGCACTGTATTTTCCCTTACCCAGTCTTTCCACAGAGACCACCCAGCACTCCACTGCATCTGCTTTACTCTCTTAATATGACATATATTAACTCTGGTGAAGTATTGTTTTTTCTTTATTTTAAAGGATTGCATAGTTGTTTCCCTGCCTTCCCACAGCAGTTTATGAATACTTTTTCCAGGTCCCTCACAGATTCTATTTATGTGTCTGCTTTCCATGGCACTCTGAAAGGTAATCAAAGGCAGGACACAGGTCCATAACTCCAGCATAATGATGTAAAGTGTACGTGTAATTTTTCAAAAACTAAGTTAGTAACATTTTATCAGAGCAACTTTTTGTCAACTATCAGAGCTCAAAATATAGGGAAGATGCAAACTTGGTCATTAATTCATTATTAAACTGAATATTTACTGCCACCCAGTCTCTCCAGGGCTAGGATTAGAAAGAAGAGAAGGCATGCTTCATAAACTCAAGCTTATAAGTGTGATGTCACTCTAAAAGTATAGTTCTAACTAAATTCTACAAGGTCCTTACAATGATTGAGGCAAAGAATGTCATCAGTTTTATAGGAAACCAAAAACCTATTATCAGAACAAGAAGGTACAAGGAGAAAGATCATGACGTAGATGCAAAGAATAAGTATGTGGGATCAGTATTGTGGGAAGAATTGAAGAAGCTGACTTCAGAGAAAAAGAATATGTGGAATAACTAACAACAAAAATGTTTGCTAACCTCTTTACTTTGCTGTTGTGGGTAGAATGAAATGGGGGACAGCAGAAGTGCTAATTCTGATGAAGGAGCAGTGGACTTAACCTTTGCCCTTAGCACCATCAATGAGACTGACTCTCCTGATTCTCTGCACATGGGGATTCTGGTCCCTGGGGTACACAGCATCCTTCTTCCACAGTGTAACATTCTCTCAACAATGGGGTGACACTCTAGACATTTTAAATCCTGAATATGTTTATTAAAAACCAAACAAAAACCTTTGGCCTTCTCATCCCACCAGAGTCACCAACAGGTTACATTGCTTCCTCTACAGGACAGGAAGATTTATAATTGAGTCCCCATGTGAAGAGCTCGGTGCATTGGATCACATACACAGGGTGAGGGATAAAGTCTAAGACTTCTCAAGCTCCTCAGTAGAGCCACTAACTCTCCTTCCAAAGTTCTTTTCTGTTTGTATGCAATTTAAAAATCCTACAGTGACTCCCCTCTTATCCCAATTCCCAGATAAACTATAGTCTCCCTTAGAGGACTTGGCAATTCTATTCTTGTATTTTATCTTTCCAATATTATTGCCTCCCAGAATTCAGAATGCTTCTCTTGTGGGGGATAGAAAACTTAAGATTCGTGAATTCCTCATTTATTATAATTTAACCAAAGTGGTTATAAAACAAATCAGGAAATGATAAAATACTTTTCTAGTCCAATATCCCTAACCCTGTCCATATGTCTAGAAAATGTGTCAAAGTTAATACGCTGTGTCAACCTGAGAAGCTTAGAAGTTTCACTAAGGAGGAGCTACCGTCCTAACTTTGTAAATGTTCTCAGTTTGCAAAAGAAGGGCACCAAAGTGGTGTGAGTGCTAAACCTCCCTGGGTAGCAGAGGTACCCTGCTTACAATATAAGGGAGAAGAGGCTTGTTCTCTCCCCCACTATCTTTTTCTCTTGTTGCTTTTCTGTCTTCTGCTGCCTTGAACTGTTGTCCCAGTGCCAGGCAACCCCTGTTTTGGAGTCAGCTAATTATGGACTGAAACCTCCACAAATTGTAAGCTAAATAAACCTTTGCTTTCATAATTTTGGGTATCAGGTATTTTGTCCCAGAAATGAGAGAAGAGTAACCAACACAAAGTATGAATTCTTCAAGTTATAGAATTAATTTCCCATCCTTTTATTAATTCATTGATCCATTTTCATCCAGCAAAGGTATACTAAGCCCCTGCTATGCAATGAGTATTGTGGAGTGCTTGGTTCCTGATTCTTTGGAGCTATCAACATAATGGTGCTGACCACCTGTTTACAAATTGTTCCTCAGTCCTGTATCATTCACATTCAGCATAGTATACGAAGAAGTCACAGAGCAGCCTATATTTATCTAAGTCATAAATATATACCTAGTGTTTATTATTTCTCTATCTATCTATGTATCTATCTCTCTCTATCTCTATCTCTCTTATCTGGAAGCTCCGGATTTAGGCTTTTTTTGAACCTCAAGATATGCCCAATTAAGTCCAATTAGCCATTTCTAACTTTATCATCCAATATAGGAGATAATTTTCAGACTAAGACACAGAATACAGCTATATGCACCTCCAATACACTGTCTGCTAAAACAAATATCACTATTTTCATTGAGGTGTCTCTTATGTTTCAGTAGATAATGGAATAGAATAATGTTCAAAGGTTCATAGCTCTACCCAGCCTCTGCCTCGTACACTTGACTTATGGTTTCTTTTCTATTTTTTTTTTGCCTTATACTTCAGTTCTCCTTAAAGCAGGAGTGCTTCCCTTAACCCTAGCTCCTTAACCTAGGACTCTGATATTCTTCCAAGCTCTAACTACCCCAGGAGAGCTACTGACTTTTCCCTCATATTCTCTTACATGGGCTCTTTTTTCAGTGGGTCCTTGCTCTGAAACACAGCTATCCTGCTTAGTACCTGCCCCCCCACCCACCTGATTTCAGGTACTCCCACCATCTGTTGCCCTGCTGCTACACCCAGTCCTCAGTTCTGCATTGTGCCAAGCCCCAGCATGCCTCCAGTAACAACTATCATGCACAGATGGTTCAAGGATAACTTGAGATTGCCACCTTGTCTGTGATTTTTTTCCCAAGACAATATGGTGCTAATCTAGATTATCCAGAAAGACAAGAACTAATAGGAATACATAACTTAGTATACACAAATATATATATATATATATATATATATATATATATATATATATATATAATTTAATCACAGGGATTAAATGCTCATGGGATTGTGGAGGCTGAGAAAATGCATGACAAGTTGTCTGGTTGTCTCAAGCTAGACATCCTGAGATGCCAGTAACACAGCTGAGTCCAGTTTGAAAGGCTTCGGGCCTGAGAATGACAACACCATATCAGAGACAGAAAGCCTGGGTACCAGCAGAGTTGCTGATATAAGATGTGGAGTCCAAAGGCCAGAGGACCTCAAGTTCTTATGCTCAAAGGGAGAAGGGTGTGTGTTAGCTGAAGGAGATAGAGACATGTTCCCCTTTGCCCAGCTGTGTTCTGTCTGGGACCCTAATCAATTGAATCCACTTGCTCAGATTAAACATCAATCTTCTTCCCTCCATAGTCCACTAAGACTCATGCTCATCTCTTCTGGGAATACTCTCATAGGCACATCCAAAAATAATGCTTTTGCTAGATATTCCTTAATCCAGTCAAATTGACATGTAAAGTTAACTATAGCATGGCTGTTTAAAATTAAGCAATAGTACAATGGGTTGAAATAATTTACAGATATTTTTAATGTCAGAGAAAAAAATGATCTGATTAAATCTTTCCCTAAGAAATCATTATTCTATTGAGTTCATCCAAATAGCAGGGTATGATTTTAATTATTATAATGAAACATAACTGTCACTAAACTGAGGAGTTAATTATTCTGAAAATAATTGTGTCATTCTTCTACAAATAAAATGATATGAAAATGTATTTTGTGGCTCTGAGTTGTGAATAATACCAACACAGCCAGTATATTTACTCATGTGAAACTTAAGCAATAGTCACTTGTGATTCACCAAATTTTCTCCCTAGAGTTGGATTTGCAATTTTAAACATGCAAATTGGATGAAAGCTTTATTATGTCTCTAATGGGAAACACAAAATCTAACAGAAGTGCCTCAGAACTGGCATTTGCCATCTATCTTAAATGCCACCATGCAGTTGGCACATTGTTATGGGTCTCATTGAGACTGTCTAGTTGTTCTTTTGAATTTCATACCTCTTGATCCATAGGATGATTTCTAGACAATCCAGCAGAGTACTAAAGATGTGAAATTATCAGACAATTGATTATCCCCAAAGCCAAACTTGTGAGAGAAAAATGGTGAGCATTTTCTAAGTTGAAATTGAATAATGTCTCTCAGAACATAATCTAAGAAAAGTTTTGGACAAAAATTATTAATAGAATTGTCTAGAAACTTAATCCTTCTTCCTTTTATGGGGCTTAATTCAATTAGTTGAAGCATCATTTCCTATATACGATTTCTAGATGCTGGTGTTTCTGGAATCAACCACTTCTCTGCCATACCCCCACCTACTTCCTCATTTTGGAGCCTTCAGCCCATTTACCTCAAATATTAGTGGTGTAGGGAGAGTTCTATTATCTCATGGAAACCTGTCCTCTGAGTACATGAATCTATTGGAGTCATTAGCATGATTTTCTATTATATAAGATTTCTGGTTTAAAAATTATTCTTAAACTGCCAGTGAAGTGTCATACAGACAGAATAAAGGGAAAGGAGCTACATAATTTAGAACTGGTCCCTACAAATGCATCAGAGATGAGGAGTGCAGATGAACAGCATGGCATTTAAACTTCGGGTAAAGAATTATATTTACTGAAGTATTAAGTAAATACAAAATTCTCAGTTGAGTTCCACTGAATTTAGAATTTTCATTTATGGGGAAAAGTCCACCAATTCAGAATCCCAAGAGTTATTTTTAAGATCTGTGTTACAAACCGGGAGGCAGGGTCCTTCAACCACCATGTACCACCTTCTTAACTCATCAAAATTACAGACTTTCTCTTAAAATCCAAGATGATAATCCAAGATTTGACTAGTGATTAACAAATCTTGGGATATAATGAAGCGTGACCCTCACCTCTCTCAGGTCAGACTTAGGAGAAATATAGAACTCAACACGGCTGCATTAGAGGCAGCAGAGAGGCAGGAGGAGGGAAAGGGAATGGAATGCATGAACAGGTCTGCAACAGATAGTCAGAAAGTAGAGTGTTTTAAGAAAGAGGGCAGTGTCACCTACATCAGATGTTGTTCAGAATCAAGTAAACTCAGAAGAGAAAAGAATTTATTGAGTTTAAGAGCCAGGATGTGATTGGTGACTAACAAAAGCTGATTTAGTGGAAAGAGGAAGGTAAAAAACAGATTAAAAGGGAAATGGCATGAAAAGAAGACAAGGAATTCAATAGTCAATGTGAGATAAAAGATACAGGGAAGAGCAAGCAAAGTTGACATTTGCTTTTTTGTATTAGCAAGCAGGGGTGCTGGAGAGTGTTTAAAAGTAACAAGTCATCTGAGAAGAAGTGGTTGAATAAGACATACAGAAGAGTTTAAGCAATAGGGCATTGTCCCTCAACAGGCTAGCATTCCTGGGACCAAAACAGAATACCTGCCTTGGCCCTCAGTTAGCAAAGAGGCAGATCTCAACTGTGTCATTAACTTTAAAGGAGAGCTCAGAGGTCAGTAATTCCATTTTCTCAATTGAGACCTGCTTCTCTGCTGGAGAAATACCAGCAGGATATTTGACTTTTATTCCTAGGAGCCTTTTCCAATTTCAGATGGGAATTGCATTATTTTTACAGTGATGAGAAGCTAAAACTCCATCTGCTGCTAGCTAGAGAAATGAATCTGAGGTAACCCTGCTGTTGTTCAGAACACTCCCCCTGGGATGGCTCCAGCCACTGGTGACAGGTCTGGTTGAGTTGCTTACAGATTCTCAGCCTGGGAGCAAGTTTCTGAGTTAATTACTTACAGATAATGGGAGAAAAATCATGTTTGGGATATGTTCTTAGTGTTATTTGCAAGATTATTATTTTTTATTTTAAAGGGGAAAAAGAAAAAATTGTATTGTTTTGCCTGTGTCACATCTTTGGCACAATTTTTGGTCCCAAATGGATCAGACCTTAGGAGGATAGTAGTTCAACAAGAATAAAGCAAGCTAAAAGATGAAGAACTTACCAGTAGCCTAAATAAGTCCGAGAAATGAAGGTTACAAGCAAAGTCTGCATGCCAACCTTATCAAATAAAGGTTTTTTAGAACAGAGTTACACCTATTCATTTATGTTTGCTCTACTACTGTGTATATGCTACAATGGCAGAGCTGAAGTGTTTGGGAGGGATCATACGGCTATCACAGATTAAAATATCATTGTGGACATTTTCAGAAACTAGAGAGCCCGTGGCTTTGAGAAAAGAATAGCTACGTGATGCCCAGAGTACTGAGAGGGAAGGAGGCGAAAGCCCGTGCTGCGACATTGAGAAAATGCTTCCAGAAGATCCTCCAACAAGAAAACACAGAATCAGCCATAAACATGACTTAGAGACAAGTCAACTTAAGCATTCAGTTGGGTCAAGCTCTCCTCCTCAGTTAGGGGATAGGGATCCTGAGGGAGACCTGGGTTATGGAAGCAAGACAAAATCCAATGATTATGAAAACAAGGTAGCTGGGGGTGGTGACATGTGCCTGTAATGCTAGCAAGTTGGGAGGCTGAGGAAGATGATGAATATAACAAGACAGGGAACAATTTAGAGACTTAGCGAGAGGCGATTTCATAATTCAAAAAATAATAAAAAAAGAGCTAGGGGTACAGCTCAGTTCTGGGTTTAATCCCTAATATCACCCATACCCACCCCTCTACATACCTAATAACATATTGATATATAGATATATAAAGATTATATATATATAAACATAGATAGATAGATAGATAGATAGATAATAAAAAATAATGCAACTAAATTAGAAACAGCCACAGTGCTGGTCTACCCTTGTTTGGAATCAGGAGTCTCCTGGCTCTGAGCCTAAGGCAGAGAGGGATTGGGCAAAAGGGGGAAGTCATTGCATTGACACAGTGGTAGACAGCCAAGACCCCTAGATGCCTTAAATTCTTCATAAATTAAAGCACAAAAAAAACACATGGCCTTGACTTCATTCATATTGGTAATAATAATAGCTAACATTTGTTGAGAGCTTAGTATATGCAAAGCACTCTGTTAAGTTTTTGGCATAAATTTTAAAAAAATGTAATCCTCACAGCAGTCCTGTAAGGCAGCTTCCATATTAACTGTCAATTTATAGGTGAATAATCAGAGGTTTGTAGAATTTAACATGCCCAAGGTCACATAGCAAATAGCTGAGCCAAGATGTGAGTTCAGTCTGAAAACTTAAAGTTCATGTTCCTAACCACTAATTTCTTAAAGATATCATCTGGCAGTATCTAGTTTAACTCCAGTACCATAGAATATCTCCTTAAGTAGGAACTGTGACTAGGTATATTTAACTTAGGAAGTCAACTTCCTACTTAATTTATGTAGTTTACCAGGCTAACTTTGCTACTGAAATTAGGTGCTATCTTTTCCATTTCCTATTGCCCCCCTTTACTTTTTATTTATTAATGTACCACTGTTTTTCTTGGAGAAGAAATTGTTGTAAAAATACTCAGAAGATGCTAAAATGTATTTAAAAAAAAAAAAAAGAACTTTCCAGCTACAAACAGAACAGAATATTGTGTGGATATTACGTAGAATATTTGAGTTTCTTAGGAGCACAGATCTGAGAAACGCATTTAAAATAGCCTTCATATTTGTCTGAATGAAGACCAGAAGAAACCCCGGAGAGCTTCTTCTTTGTAGCAAAATACTATTGGTACCTTGGGGCCTATCACTAGGAGGGTGGCTTGGAAGAGAGTCTTCTCCACCCAGCTCCTCCTCCTCTCTGCTTCCTGGCTGCCACGCAGTGAAAAAGCTCTTCTTTGCCACACTCTTCTGCCATGACACTTCTGCCTTGGTGTCAGCTGACCATGAATGAATATACTAAAACTCAGAGCCAAAACAAACCTTTCCTCTTTACATTATAGGTGGTAGGAATTTTGACCCTTCAAGGACAATGTGGCTGGTGTATTTGCATTATTCAGTCATTCCCCTGTTGACTGTAGTCTAGGTTGTTTCAAATTCTACTTCATCAACACCTACTGGCATATTAACTTAGGAATTCTGGCCTCATTTATCCACTTATAATATTATTTCAATACAATTTGTGAAATTCCCATTCTCTTTCCTTTATTTTATACCTAGTCATATTTCAGATAATAGACATTTCATCAAATTGTTGTGAGTTTGAAATCTGGTTGTGGTAAATTCAGCCATGTGATCCGGGATAAGCTATTTAATTTTTGAAGCCTACTTATCTGTTGCATAAAGATGAGAAAAAAGTCTTTCAGTGTGCTGTTATGAGCACTTTTAAAGCAAGACTAATTTCCATTTGGTTTACTATTACGCAGTGGTATGCAGCAAGAGTGGTAGTTGGTAAACATGTGATCAATAGATACTTAAATAAAAGTGGAGATAATGTGAAATGATGTTTAAAACGTTCATAACTGGCACATGGAACTCAGCAGATGTCCAAACCTAGAACTCTTCATCTGTCAAGTGGCTTTACTGCTATGCTTAGCAGAGGTTTGGTAATTTAGGCCTCTGTTTCTCAGTGATGAGGAAAACAAACTCTTCCTCACTGAGCCTCACAGGACCCAGCAGTGGCAGCAGTAGTGGAGCTCACCGGGAAGGTGCTAGCTAGGGCATACAGGTGTTCTGCAAATAGGAGACGTGATGTTTCCACTGCTCCTAGCAATATAAAGGTGATGTGCATTGCAGTGTTGAGCGTCGCTTCACCGATGGAACTTAGGATTCTTCTCACATCAAAGAGGAATAATTACCAACCTTTTTAACTAATAGAGTTTTGTCCTAATTCATGAATTTTAGATTTAGAAATTTGGCAGTGCTCTCATTAGCCTATGTACAGTGGTAGAATTCCAGCCAGTCCTCCAAAGTATAAATGCAACAATACTTCCTGGACTTCATCCAAAGGAAATTATTAATAATGTCTAGAAAAATATTTTTCTTGGAACTTCTATTTCTCTTTAGTCCTTAAATGCCTTCCTGATACTGTGGGGCCTAAGTAGCTCCTTAGCAGCTTAGTATTCATTGAGAAAGAGATTGTTGGAGTTGGGATAACTTTAAAGGCTCCTTAGAGGTTCCTGGGACATGACAGAAAAGGTGACATCATGTGAAAAGGCTAGTCTTTGGCAGAGGACAGATTATATTTGAATACTGATCTTTCAATTATTAGCTATGTGATTCTGAAAAACTGCTTAACTCTTTGAGCGGTCTTGGCTTGGCCTGCAGAATAAGGATAAACAAGATTGTTTCATTTTACACTTTTAAAACTGCATGAAATAAAAATGACTATGCTATTTTCGGCTCTGTATATCAAATTTTTGTCTTATTTGGGACCAATTATTTTCAATTATGAAGAGAATTACAAGGAAAGAAAATCTAAATTCTCACAAATTGTTATGGAGCATAATGATTAAATGGTCTATAAATTAGGATAATGCAGGCTGCTATAACAAATCAATCCCCTAAAATCTGAGTGATTCACCATAATAAAAATTAATTTATTGAAAACAATGCCAATGGAAGTGAGTAGATTCTTCCCCATGTCGAGTTCCTGACCTTATTTTTTCCACCTGATGGTTTCACAAGCTTTCAGAACCTCTAAGTCCTTCATCAGCAGACAGAAGAAGGTTTTTATAGACATTCGTCATGTTCCCCACATTCCAGTGCCCTGAAACACATCACCATACTAAACTGTAAGGGAGTTTGGGGAATATAATTTAGCTTTATGCTCGAAAGAAAAGAGAAATGACTGTGATAAACAGTTAAAAATTTATGCCCAAAGTGTTAAATATTGATGAGAGGAATCTGATTTTTAGGGGATAGATATAGACAGCAAATATTTAAATTAGTAAATTTAGGGGAAACCACCCTAGTTATTGGAAATTTAAAAGAAAGGTACTCCTTGTGGTGAGATAAACAAAGTAATAATATTCAATACATAGAAGTTGAAGTGATGTAATTGTTTTAACCAAAACAGCAAAATAACGAAGAACCCAAAAGTGTGATTATTCTTCTACAGATGGAAGCCAGTTTCCCCAGAACCAATTACTAAGGAGGTTGTCTTTCCTCCCAGGTATGTTTTTATCCCTTTGTCAATGATCAGAGAGCTGAATGTGCCTTGGGTTGTTTCTTCATCCTCTGTTCTCTTCCTTGGCGCCTCATGTTTTGTTTTGTTTGTTTGTTTGTTTTTTGCCAGTACCATGCTGTTATTATCACTTGAATTTTGTAATATAACTTCAAGTCTAGGGCTGTGATATATCCTCCTTTGCTTTTGTTGGTCAGGATTGCTTTTGCTATTCTGGCTTTCATCTGGTTCCATATGAATTTTAGCCATTTTTTTCTCCAGTTCTGTGGAGAATGCTGTGGTATTTTGATTGTGATGGTGCTAAATCTATACATAACTTTTGTGAGTATGGCCATTTTGACTATATTGGCTCTACCCATCTGGGGACAGAGAATATATTTCGGTTTGGTTGTATCCTCTTTGATTTCCTTTTTCAGAATGTTGTGTGTAAATATAGAGAAAAATAAAAGGTAACAGGAAGTAGGAAGATAGATCTTTCTCAAAAGGGAAGGGGAACAAGAGATGGAGATGGAGGGAAGTGAACAAAAAAATTAAAATGTGTTATATACACGCACCAACACGACACAAGGAGTATGAACATTATATAATGCAAATGTCCCTAGTTTTGCTTAAAATTTAAAAAGTGAGATCAATTACCATTTGAGCTCTTGCTCCTTGCATCAGTGTGCAATGCTAATATTCTAATAAAAACACAAAAATGCAAGTAAAACTTAATTAGTGGCAAGTTCTAACGTTTCCTAGTTAGTTTTCTACCTGGGAGAATTTTCTGAATAGAAACACAAGACTTAGGAGAAGTGAGTTTCATAAATTAAAAGAAAAGAATCCTGTCATAATGAAGAAGGTTAAATCTTAAAATGTGAAGGCTACTAATGGTTAAATGAGTGTCAAATGCATCTGAGAATTTTTGGTACTGCTGACTTTAATCATAGTAAATGTTCAGTAGCTGCAAACCCGCATTGTCTAGTATAGTCTAAGCTGGCATTGTGTTCATGAAGTAAATTCTCTATAATTCGCTGTAGTTTTGGAGACTCTTGAATTACTTTTCCCAATTTATCAGGGCACTAAAGGATCAAGCCAGTATAGAGACACAAATTTGCAAAAACTTAAAAGTCCCAAATCTTCTTGTTCAGAAGGTTTTTACTTTTCTCTAATACTGAAGATTCAGAACATGTTGAGTTGGCGCGCCCCTTACTCATTTCTTGATTATGCCAATAGTAACTGTTTTCATAGTGAATAAGAAAGTTTCACTGTGTTAAAAAGCATTTGGGTTTGCTTCAACACTCCTGGGCTCCCAAAGAAGAATTAGACAGAGATTTTAATACATCAGATGCAGTACCCTTTTTTGGTATTCAAATATTTTTATCATAAGGTCCCAGACTAACCATCTCACTTTCCACATCTTTTTTTAAGTCCATCATCCCTACACCTCTCTGAGTTTTAATATCAAAGCATTTATACTTCTGCCAAACCAATAAAATATCAATGAAAACTTCAACTAATTCAAGTAACTTATAAAAGAGCTCTGGGATAGAGGAATTTTGGTACCTACAAAACATCTAGAATGTTCACCAAAGCCCATAGGCTAAATCCAACCTGCTGCATGTCTTGTGTGCTACGAATACTGCCATACTCAGTCATGTGTGTGTTATCTGTGACTGTTTCCCTAGGGCAGTGGCAGAGTTGAGTAGTGGTTACTGAGACCATATACGTCTTCCTGAGCCTCAAAGATTAGAACATTTATTATCTAGCTATTTGCAAAAAATTTTCTGGTGCCTTCTCAAGAGTTTTACAGATGTAATTAAAGGATACTCAAGGTATAAAGTAGCAGTTTTGTGACAAAGAGGTACATATGAGCAAGCTATAAATAATAGTGTATAAGCAGATTAGGAATTATTATGAGTGAGGAAGTAAAAATGCATAAACACATGAAATAAGTGAAAAGAAGCAGTTGTTCTTTGAAATTAATGGTCTTGTGTATTCTTTAAAACAAATCATTTCCTGTGCTTAAAACTATTCTATGCATGCTGAGGGTGCCAGCCAGCACTGCTGTTTCACCCCGAGTATTTAGCTTCAAAACCTTCACCAGTCCCATCTGAGGCTTTCTCTAGGCTCATCTGTTGTCAGTTTTTCTGGGCCAGTACTGACTGTTTTTAAGTAGAAATTCCTATAGGAGCATGCATTTACTCCATCCAGTTAATGAGTAGAGGACAGTCTCTAATCTTCTTTAGAGTTAGTAAACTGGAACTTGTCTTGAGAATTAAATATGGCTTGATTAAAGCTTAAGCATAACAAGAATGTTAGCCATTTTTCATATTTTTCCTTGTGGCCAGGCTTCAATGATAATGAGCCTAAGGTCATGGATTGAATTCCCATGTGGGCCTCTTAATTCTAGTCTAGTCTGAGTTAACAACTCTCACAGAACTTCTGCAACATGCCAGACACCGTGCAAGTCACTGAGATTAATAACAAAGTGGAGCAATTTTCTTCAAGGGTCTGAAGTCTGATGTATAAAACCGAGTAGCTCTGAAACATAAATGCCTGAAGCTACAAGCATTATAATTAGAAATGTAGATAAATTGCTACAAGTATTCTAAAAGAAAGAAGAATGATTATGCAAACTTTTACGAATGATTCTGTACTTGGAGTATGTCTCAAAGTCATCTGGTATTTGTTAGACAGGAAAGTGAAGCAGGGTATTATAGATTTGGAGCAAAAAACAATGCAGTGTTAAAAAATATGTATGATGTATTTAATAAATATCACCATATTCAAATCAGCTCAGGATTGAGGGTATGCACAGGGGAGTAATATGACTAATTGTTTTCTGGAGGGTCTGGAGAGAACAAACTAAAATTGTGAATTTTATTTATTAGACTAAGAACAACAGTGGTGGATTTTAGCCCATGGATATAGAGAGTGGCTAAGAACAGCCTGAAATTTTCAACTAGATGTGAACAGATAGTAAACAAAGGGAAAAGTTAAAGGTCTGTGACAGCAAGTCTGGGAGAGATGTGAGTCCTATGTAGACTGCTGGAGGTGAAGATGTAAAAGAGATCACTTTGAATAATAAAAACAGTGAACAGACCTAGAAGAATTGAATCATAATTTGCATGCTAATAGAGGGGACAAAAGGATTTTTAAAAGACTGTTTTCAAGCCTAAAATATCACAAAACCTGTTCTGTTCAGTGGAAAATAAAGAAATCAAAGGAAAATTACATGGGTTCGTGGTGAATTATGGGAACTCTATGCTTGATATGTTGATTTCACATGTAGGTGAATCAAAGTTATCTGGTAGGATTGGATTTGGAGGAAGATTCAGGATAAATTGAAGGATCTAAACATATTCTGCATAGCAGTTGTTAGGGGCATTATTTCAAAAGATGGACACATAGAAAGTGATATAATAAAGCTAAGTATAGACTGTGGATGGGTTGTTACTTTTGAGAAAAATTGAAGTTACCTATGGGAAAAAATAGGCAAGTAGTATAAAAAAGATTTAGAAATTCAGGTATTTCTGTGCCTAGTCTGGAAGACCACATTTCAGGTTATCTTATCACAAATGGATAATAGGAGCTTGAGATTATATTTAGAAGTTTCTAAAGTAAAGCGTGCAGAGACGATATGTCAGCTTTCTGTTGCTGGGAAGATATACATGACACAGGAGTTACTTACTTTGGCTGGTTTTCATAGTTTCCATATGTAGTTCACTGGTTCCAGTGCTGAAACATCATGGCCCAAGAGGATGGTGGAAAAAAGCTGCTGGCCTCATGCCAACCAAGAAGCAAAGACAACCATTGGAGAGCCAGAAAGAGAGGAAGAGGCCAGCACAACCATATCCTTCAAAGTCATGGTCTTAAGGACCCATCGCCTTCACTAGGTCCCACCACTTAGCCAAGCCAGCAGAAATTCACCAACAGATTAATCAGTAGTGAGGTCAGTGCCCTTATGATCCAATACCTCTACATTCAGAATCAAGCCCTCAGTACATGAGTTTTTGAAATCATGATAAAAGGTAGCAAAATGTGAATATAAATATACTTCAAAAATGTGGCAATATCACCCTTGGACCTGTCTGAAATCAGAGATGGAAGAATTTTAGGGTCTTCTAATGCCATCTAAGTGATCTTAGTTTTGAATCAAGAGGACAAGATGTGTTTGCCTCACTCAAAGCAATGATAATCCATTGTATACACCTTGTGTGGAAGACTGCGTTAACTAAATAAGGTGACAACGTGGAGTCTTTGAGAAAAAAAGATCAGATGGCTTGAAACTGTTTACATGTGTATAGTGATGTTCTGGACTGGGAATTTTCATAGGAACTACAAATACATACCCCTCTTTAATCTGTTTATGCAATGTAAGTGTCTCAGATTATCCCAATTTTGTGGTTTCTGCCAAGGGTTGATTCTTCCCATTGGATTGCATGCTCACTGTTCTGTGCAATGTTAATGATAAACTGTCCACTCAGGTAGCTTCTGGAACAGAGAATGAATTCGCTGAGGAGGAGAAACCCCAGTTCACACGGCACAACATATTAGTAAGACGGCATTCTGACTTAGGTAGACTGTTAATCTCAGAATGCAGCACCACATTTCAGTGTCTGGGCCTGACTTCATAAGAATCAGCAATACACTTTCCTTCTATTTTCCATAGATTTCCAGTGGTTTCATCTTATCTTACCTCTTAGATGCAACTCTGGCTTCAGAGCTAGGGATATTATTCATTGTACTGCTGTTTTTGTTGCATTGGTTGGATGACCAACTGCTGTTTACCAAATCATTCCTAAACTTTCATGCCTTAAAACAATATTTTATTGCTTCTTACAACTTTGTGTTGGGATTGAGTTTAACTGTGACATTTCTATGTGGTAGCTGATAGGGGAAAAAACACTGTGACTGCGTCTTCATTCACATGGGACAAGATGATTTTCCTTCTTTTCTTCCTACATCTTTTTCACAGGTCTAGCTTGTGCTTTCTCACAGTGCACATCTTGCTGACAAGAGAGAGGAACTGGGAGCTTCAAGTTATCTTAAGACACAGAAGGAACTGGCACATCATCTCTTTGCTACACTATGTTTGGAAAGCAAGTCTCCCCAGATTTAAGAGGAGAAAAGTAGATTTCAACTCGATGTGACATGCACGTATAGTAGCAAAGGAATTGACAGCTGTCATTTCCTATTAACAGGACAATTGGGATATAACAGACTTTCAGTAAATGTTGAAGGGATGGGAACAAATTAGTGAATGAGTAGGTTGCAACAAAAGCACTTTTCTACCTGAAATAATATCTAATAACTTTTGATTTATAGTTATCTCAAAGAACCATATTTTGGTACTAAATAAAGTTGGAAATCAAATTTTTGGGGTCAACTTTTGCTTTGGTTACTCATAAAAAACCTAAAGAGAAAGTTTCAGAAAAATAAAATATTAATAATAGGTAGTATATATACAGTTTTCTGTGGACTAGGCATTTTTATAATTATTTTTATTTAATAATCATAAGATCTCATTTAATGAATGAGGAAGTTAAGACACCGGGCAGTGCCAAAAACCATTCTGCTGGTAAGTCACAGCCTACCTTAAAACCCAAGTCTTTGTGAATATACTGTACGTATGATCCCTCCAATGGAAGTAATAGAATTTATGTTTTTATACATTGACTTTCTTCCATCCTCCTGCATTCTTTGTATTCTTGATCTCTATCTTACCTTTCATAAGTAAAATTATAACTTTAGTTATTATAAATATTGATGTTATTTTTACATGGTGCTCCAGATACATAAAAGTTTGATTGCTAATCGCACTTTCCACGTGACAGAGTATTGATTCAGAAATTGGATACCATTAGCTGATTGACATACGCCAACCTTTAACTCAGTCACTTTGGAGAGGTAGGATGGAAGACTGGAAAACTTTAATAAGATGGAATTTAAGCAATGTAACAAGTTTACAGTAATATTTATATTTATACTCCCTGTTTGGACTTCTGATTTTCATTTCTGCAGAAAGGAAATCTAAAGAGAATCATAACCATAAAACCCCTGAAAAGTTTTAGCTTTTCTTCTTAATTCTAAATTCAGTTCACAATCACACAGTTGTTATTTTAATTAACATGTAATGCCAAATCAAACAACTCTTTTAGTACATTTTTAGTTTGTGTGTGTAATGCAGGAACACTTAAAGAAACAAATATTTAGATTTGATTGAGAAACTTAGGTTTATAAATTTATAATATAGATTTGTATCTGAACCTTACTTTTCTCTATCTGGTTAAGTACATTTGAGGTCCTAGTTAAAATTTCAAAAACCTTTATCCCATCTGTGAAATGAAAAAATAATTGTACTTATCATAACTTCAGGAAAAGAACTCATTTAAATTTCTATTTGTATGTGTTGTATATACTGGAAATTTAAATGGTTATTTTTAAAATTTAATTCAAAATTGTTTTGCATGGAATTGCTACTAAAATGGTTTGAATACTTTGAAATTCTCTGTATTAGACTTTTAAAAAGTTGCAAAGCTGATTGCAATATTCAAGCCAAATTTTATGTAAATTTTGAAATTTAAAATTATTTTATATTTCCTGGAATTTTCACAAAATACATTTAAAAAGTCAGAATTGATATTCTTATTCTCAGAGGGAGAACATTGACATGGCCAAGATTTGGGGTTTTTTCCAGAAGTCAGATCTTTTTTTTCCAAGAATCAAACACATATACCACAGATAGAACTTTTAGGAAAGGCTTGAAGGGTAAACCCCTTTGATGGATATGATACTGGGAAATTTTATCAAAGTGGGTTTTTTAAATTCCAGATCAACCCTCAAGCTACTGTCCCATCTGTTTCCTTTCTCTGAATAATAAAATCCTCAAAATAGTTGCCTCTGCTGAACTGCCCTGCTGTCTACTTTTCATTTCCTCGGCATTTTTTGCCAACCTGACCCTAATTCTGTTGTGTAACAAACCACTGAGAGAAAATTTTTATGTGTAGTTTTTTCTAGTTCCACAGGACTTTACTAGGCCCTAATTTTCTTTGATTTTTCTGTTTTCCTTGACACTAATAATCACACACTCCTTTAAACTTCCTATCTGTATCCTTTTTATTTCTCTTTGATTGTTCTTTCCCTATTTTCTTCTCACTGAAAGGTAGACTGATGGTCCCGATTCCTTCTCATAATGACCCTTGCAGTACACTCACCCATGCATTGCTTTAACAGTGATTACTGTTGACTGCACAAAGGTCTGTATCCTTAGCTCAAATCACTATAGGTAGTTTCATCTCTGTTGTTCCAATTGCTTGTCTACAGGGGCAGCCAACTGGAGGAGAGATTGAAACCCTATTGAGTGATTCTATGAGTCTGAAACCTAAAAAAGTATGAGCACATGTGAAAGGTACAGAGATAAATGTCTTCTGTTGCACCTGGCCAGTAAAGCACATGTGGGCGAGAAGCCGTAGATAAATTTACAAGGGTAGCTGAAATGAGATTATGGTGACATTCTCTATTTTGACTCATTTCCATAGGAAACTGGTAAAAACTTCCTTTTGCCTTTATTCCTACTTCTAACTTGGGTTTATGCTTTTATATCTATCAAACCATCTGTATATAGAGTGGCCAGCACCCAACATAAGTGGGCATATGACACTAATTTTGCTACAAACCAGGTATAGTGGGCTGCTCACACCTATAATCCTAACACTCTGGGAGGCTATGGTGGGAGGATCTCAAATTGGACAGTAGTCTGGAAAATTTAGCAAGACCTTGTTTCCAAAAAAACAAAAACAAAAAAACCAACCACAAAAAAAGAAAGATGTTTAACTCAGGGCAAAGGCCCTAAATATTCCAATTCTGCAAAACAAACAAATTATGTCCCAAATTATTTAAAACTGTCCTATATATTTACCAAGTGTTCCAGTCCTGTCAAATTCTAATTTCTTAGTTTTATTCTTGCCTTGATCTTATTTGTGAAATTCAGTATGCCCTTTCTAGAATTATCTTTGGGCAGATATGCTCCCGTATGAGTCATTAGACTATAGACAACACTTTTGTACCATTGGGCCACACCTCACTCTGTTTCCCCTAATTTCTGTAAGCAAATGCACTGTGAGTAGTCCGGAATTGATAAACCAAAACATTCTGCCAGCAACTAAAAAGATTCTGCTTCCAAAGTAAGTGAGCACATCTCACATCTCATGAAAATCCCTTTCTGAATAAGGCCAGAGGACATTTCACTTGCAAATCTGTCTGATCTCTACTCAAAAATGTGTGTTCTTGTGTGTGTCCTACAGTCAACCTTATCAGTGCTCTCTCTCTCTCTCTCTCTCTCTCTCTCTCTCTCTCTCTCTCTCTATCTCTGTTGGACTTCTGGAAAAAGAAAAACTGAATGTTAACACTGATTCCAAATCCAGTGCTTTCTCCCCAACCAGCCCTTTCTAACCTCATGCCAATCTACAGCAGAAAACTCAAGGTTTTCAGCTTCATTATCTATTTTGACAAACTTTTCACCTGGTTATTATCTATTCTAGGAAAAGACATGCCTTTATGGAAGGAGTTATTTTGCTTTAGGCAAATAAAAATACCTGAAAGACTTAAATAGAACATTAAATTAGTTTCACCTGCTTTCCACAACGCCACTGGAGTCTTGGAGAAAACAGGGTAAAACGACAGATCTATTTCTGCCTTTTGCAAAATGCATCTGTGTATACAAACCATTCTGATTATCTTTCTGATGAATTAACCCTCTGGGGTATCCAGCTGCATCTTCCTCCAGCTAAACAAGAGCAGTTCTTGTGTCCTGGTGCCCTCAAATCAACTTTTTCATTAATAGTAAAAATCATTGCATTAAGCATTTCTTCAGCAACAAATATTAATAGAACACTACTGAGCTTCATCCATGTAGCTCTCATTTTGCTAAGCTTGGGGAAGGATATATGTGCTATTAAAAAAAACTGATTCATGACCAGAAATACATCTTACATATCACAAAAACATATTCATACATATGAGCCAACCAGTTAAACCTAAAGACAAAGGAAACCTTCATGAAAGGGTAATTTGAAGTGATCAATGAAACCCATGTAGCCTCTCAAGAATGGTAGACGAAGTAGGGTTCCTGCTTGTGGAAAGAAAGGTTTAGAGGAATGAAAATACCTACCATGAAATTAGGGATTCTTCTGCTGTAGCCAGAATGTCATTCACGGAGGGAGACAGTAAGAAATGACACAGTGTAGATGCTTTTCATTGGCTGGTTTATTTAGGCAGGATGAGGGTGAGGAAGGAAGGCATATTTGGACATTAGACAAAACAACAGCAAACTTTTGTCCATCTAAAACCTGAAAATGGCCAGTATCAATGGTGATAAGGCACAGCAAAGGGATGACCCCATTTGATAGTCTATTCCAAAAGAGAAGGCAGTAATTTGAAAGACAAAGTATTAGCCCCTATTAATTCTATTGGAGCATGCACATACCTTTGCTGACCCTGTGTTTAATATGAAATCCAGCAAAACCTGGAAAACTCATAATAGCTGCTATTTGTAGAGCATTACATATGATTCAGAAAGTACTTGTGTAATGACAGTCATGGTGTTAAGTGTCTTTTATTGAAGAATCATTGTAAGCTAGGCATTTTACACTGTTCTGATTTGAACACTAACAATTACCTTTTAAACTGAACATTCTAATTGCACATGATAAAATAAAAAATATATTTAGAAGGTTTAACAATTTTGCTATAGGACACAGCATTAGTATGCAGTGGAGCCACAACTCAAACAAGCGTCCCTGTGACCATGAACTCTGTCAGTTATGAGAAGTTATTTCAGGAGAGTTCTTGATGGGCAAAAGTTCAGACATTCAAGATGCTGTGTTGCAAACTTGTAAAGTTTATAGAAGGATTTTTAACGTTTTTATTTAATTACTATGGAATAATTAAAATTTTGTCTATCATAATTTTTAAATTTTTAATTGGCATATAACAGTTGTACATATGTGAGGATGCATAATAAGGTATCCATATATGTATATATCCTGTGTACTTACCATATCTATCACCTCTAATATGTATCATTTCTTTGTGGTGAAAGCATTCAAATCTTCTAGTTATTTTGAAGCATACAATCTAATTTATTTTGGTATCAGAAATTGAACTCAGGACCCCATGCTTGCCAGGCAGGCACTGCACCATTGAGCTATATCTCCAGCACCGTGTTTACTTTACTCATTCATCTATTGCTACACGTTTATGTTAAATCTGTTCATTTTTCAAAACAATGATGATGCCACAGATATAAGTGAGGTTATCTCTTAGGCACAGTAATTTCATTTTCATTGACTAAATACTGAGGAGTAGTATTGCTCGGGCATATAGTAATTCTACACATAAATAATAAATTTAATATTGTCTTACTTAATGAAGGTACTAATTTACATTTCCACCAACAGGGTTTAAGTTTTTGAATTACTCTTTACCTTTTCTAGCCCTTGTTATCATTTGTCTTTTAACTGTCACTCTAAATGAAGTAAGATTTTGATTTGAATTTTTGATTAATAATATTGCGTATGTTTTCACGCACATACTGTCCATCTGTATGTCTAATTTTGAGAAATTTCTATGTCTGCTCTTTGGTCATTTTGAATTGGATCATTGGGGGATTGTTTTTTGATTTTGGCAAATTGAGTTGTTTGAAAATGTGCCATCTCTACGTTCTAAACCAGAACTCTGAACATACAACCTCTTCTTCATGGATTTTTAAGGAGACTTTTTATGGGCAAATGTGTCAAGCAGTCATCATTTCTCTACCTTGACACCTTTGAAGAATTTAATGCTCTCAACTATTTTTTCCTTCTCAAATTCGGTCCTCTGTTCTTAGTCCTAGTTTTATTTCATGGTTGCATTCAGATTTCTTCATTATTCTTTCTCGGGAAGAAGAAACTTTTTCCTCTATTGTTAGTGGTCGGTGTTTACCAAATAATCCCCTATTCTGTCTTATTCACATTCCTCTTAGTGAGGTCAGTGCTTCACTGTTTCATTTCCTCCTGTTGTAATTTGTGTGATCTCCCTCCCCCACAAAGATGTTCATATCCTAATTCCCCAAAACTGCTAGCATATAACCTTATATAGAAAAAGGAACTTTGCAGATGTGATTGAGTAAAAGACTTTGAAATAAGTAAATGATTTTTGGGTTATGTGAATGGACATATTGTAATCACAAGTATTTCATGAAAACCAGGAGAGCCAGGAAGACGGAAGATGTAAGGATAGAATCAGAGAGCAGAGAGAAGTATAGATCATATGTAGATGGCAAATAGGTGGAAAAAGAGACCACAAGCTAACAAATGTAAACATTCTTGTAGCTGTTAATTGTAATATTTAACTTAATTAGATTAAGGAACCTAAACCTGGCCTCTTGGCACACATCTATAATCCCAGCACTCAGGAGACTGAGGCAGGAGGATACACTAGTAATTCTATTAGTTCTTAGGAAAGAACAGTTAATGCTCATATGATTAGATCAATTTTGCATGTCTCTATCTGATAATCTAAACAACTCTTCTGAACATTACAATATACAGTGTTACAACCACTGTTAAATTCCTATAATCTGGTTTTGAAAACCTATATTGTTATTGTTTGGGGGGTTTTCTGTTCTTATAGTTGTTATTTGTATGTCTCTTGTTTTTTGTTTTTCTTTTCTGTTTTTTTTTCACTTTAAAATAAAAAAAATAAAGCTAACATAACATTTTTCTGGTACTAGGTATATTTTCTCTCTTCAGGAAGGTCCTACTCCACATTAGGACTTTTCTCCTTGAGTCTCACAGAACAGAGTCTCCCTTTGATTTACTTAAAACATTTACAAAATCTCTCCATCTTTTCCAAATCATGGACATATCATCCCATCTCTGTCATCAGGAGGAGGTAATTATGAAGGGTAAACACAGGAAGGCTAAAAATTTGGAGATCAACCCAGAATTCTGTCTTCCACATATACATATTTGTGGACTAGAATTAAATTTGTCTTAAGAGATGATATCTCTACAGCAAGCATAGATAGCACTCATAATACAAGGACATAGTTTTCCAAAACATTGAAAGAAAATAACTGTCAATATAAACTTGTAGGGAACTAGAAAGAGCTTTATCCAGTAATTCTCACTATTGTAAATTATAAAAATATTATTTTGAAAAACAAATTAAACATTGAAGAAAGAGCTAAATTATATAAAACAAAGAGCATCAAAGAAATTATGAAACATAGAATAAATCTAAAATGTATTGGCTAGACAATAATTCATAAAAATAAAAATAGAAATTAGAGTGTTAGAATAAAATCCAAGTTAGTGAGTTTAGATCAAAATATATGATGCTAGTTTGATTCTCCTTAAAAATACATATACATGTTAGTACATTAAACCTATGTTAACCTAAATAAAACCTGACTATATTACTTCCAAATAACAAGAATAGAAAAATAAATTAAGGAACATAAATAATCCTGAAGAAGGTTTTAAATAAGAGATTGAAAAATCATAAAAATGCCAAGTAAGTGGAACCCACAGCATGACATCTGATCTCTAGATTATAGAATCAGCCTGTTGGTTGGCATGCAGTAAATTTGTTAAAATTAAGATAATCAGGTATTGGTCAGGTGTAGGCAGAAATTTCTCAGAAAGATCCAACCTGTAGGATTGGTCATCAAATGCCTGACAGAGATACAGTAACCTATTAGATGGCTGTTACTAACCATTTTTCTCTAATGGGACTGCCTAAAGGGGCCTAGGATCTAATTAGTTAAGGCTACAGTTGTTTCTGTACCATGTATTGTCTAAAAATTTTCAGTGAACTGATAGACTTCAAAAACTTATAAAAATGTGGGAGACCGTGAAATGCAGCATTTCCCAAAATGACTTACGTACCCTATTTGTGTGTACACATGTTGTGTGTGTGCATGTGCGTGTGTGTGTGTGTTTCTGCCAAGTATGCCAAAAATCGATAGCAAAGTCGAATGCGTTCCTAAATAAATTCAAGGACCAGTTTGAAACCACAATGAATCATAAAAATTTACCATCACCAACATGAGATGAGAAGCAAGAAAGAAAAGTGACTGCTCAACGCCCCCCTGGAAGGAGTCCCCATGAAGTCATACCCTAAGAGCAAAGAGCTCTGGGCACTATGTAGATTTCATTCACCAGAAACTGGCATTCTATAACTATAAACACTGAACAACTGATTGAATATTCATAGTTTATTCAAATCAATAAATAATAAAAGAACAACATACCAGTTACTTTTATAATGTTATTTTCTTCTTTTTCTTGTAATAACTGTGTCTCAGTCTTCTCATGGAATCAAATGTCCATTCATGTGACCTCTCGCACTTGTAAACATTTTGGTAAACTGATCACTGTTGATGGTTTAAAAAGCGGTTTTTTTAATAAATAAAACATTTGCCTTTTCTTGTGAAACTTTAGAGAGCAATACTTCAGCCTTCTGCAGTTGGCTTGGAGTTCAGCCCTCCCACTGGTTTGGAGATATGAAGAAGTTAGCGTTAACTCTAGCACACAGTGAGCCTTCATAAATATTTGCTATCACTTCTACTGCTCTTGCCAGCTGAATTAACTTGGAATCCTTTGAACCTCTGCTCCTTCATCTATAAAAGGAAGGTAATAACAATAAATCCCCCACTGAGGTTCTGTGATGATTAAAGAAGTTTTGCAAGAGCACCTGGTGTGGCGTCTGGCATAGAAGTCACCCTCTCTCTGTGCAGAGACCTCCCTTGACTTCAGCTGTGGATGAGTAGTTATCAGCCTGTGCGGTACAATCTATTTGAGAGGGGAAAAAAAGAGATGTGGATTTAGGAGTGAACAAACTTGAGTTCAAATGTAGCATCTAGCATCCCTGCAATGCACCTGAACAGACTGTTCATCTTTGTCTTTAAAATCTGTAAAATGAGACAAACTAACTGCTTCAGGTTTTAATGAATAGGAAGTTGTGTATATGTGTTAATTTGTCTTTATACACAGATACACACATAGATATTTAATATATATTCATTAACATAAATATATATATATATATATATATATTCAATAAATGAGAAAATAGCATGCATGTACACTTTGGAATCACTACATCTGAGCTTTCTGTGTCCATCATCCATGCACAGGTCTTAATACACTGGCTTTATTGACTGGAATTTCAATCCATGTGAACCAATTTCTACAAACATACAACTGGAACAAAACATCCTTTCTTATCACCAATCCTTAATCACTTCCTATCTGTGATAGGGAAACATGACTTCTGCTGCTTCTTTTCCCGCTATGATGGAAAGACCAGGGCACATGCGTAGGTGAACTGGGCATCGAAATGCACAATTGTGATAACACCTACTCCAGAGGCTGAAACAGGAGGATCACAAGTTTGAAGCCAGGGAGGACAACTTACAAGATCCTGTCTGAAAATAAAAATTTAAAGGACTAGAGATGCCTGGCCGTGCTGTAGATCCTGAATTTAGTATCTATCTCAACACGGGAGGTGGCTGTGGCTGACAGAGGTGTTTCACTTGCTCGGTATCAGGCTGCCTGTCTTGTACCATGTGAGTCTGGACAAGTCATTCTTTCACATTAGCGGTGGGAGTAAAGCTCTTTTCTCCAGTTTGTCCTTTCCTCCTGAGCAGCCCCTCCTAACCTTGTTGCTCCTTTCCTTGTGCCCAGAGGGGACAGCAGCCATGTGGAGCCCTCAGTGCTGACCAAGGGTATATTTTGTTCATACCCTTGTAATAGAGAGGACTCCTGAAGTTCCACAGTGGCATATGCTAACCTTGTGCCCTGCCATGGCATAACTAAGAAGGCAGGGAGGAATAGCTTTGGTTTCTTGAAGACACTTGGGGAAAGGTAAACAAACATTGTCCATATCAAGATTGGCATGATTTACAGGCTTCCTGAATTTACTCTTACCTGCAAGTGTCTTCTTTACCATCATTGCATGTTGCCTGAAATTTCCATAGACAGTTTTGGCTGAAAACTGGTAGTAGGCAAGTTCCCAGGTAGTATAAAGAAGGATTATGACTCACTAATTCTCTAAACAGATCAGTGATCATCAACTCTTCCTTGGGGTCACAGAACACTGATTTAAAAGTAACAGACTTGGGATAAAAGGTGATGTGCCAAGAGAGTCACAAGCATGCAGTCCTGGAAGACAGAGGAAACTACTTAGAGGGGCCATTCCAAGGAGTAAATAGTTACAGTTACAAAAGCTGGAGAGATGAGGGTAGGTAAGGAGGGTAAGCCTTAAAGGTTTGTAAGGACTCTTAATCACTAGGAATTTGGGAGACAGAATAACCATGAAAAAAGACACAAAGATGAATGGGAGCTTTCCTCCAACTGTAGGACTACTGTGCTGTCTTGCAGACCTATGATGGACCAAGAACCCTGCAATTTATACAGTTTTAACAACCGCCTATGTTTACGTGGGTCCCTCCCAGATAGACCTCTGAGCTGAAGTGCAACAGGGGAGAGTCATGAAATTCTCCCCAGGTGCAGGTATGAATCTTTCTGCTGAGAAGCAGTCAGAGAGCAATTAACACAAATGACAACCAAGAGGAAGGACCTTGAGGATGTGATCCTCCTTGTGTCACCTCACTGCACTAAGAAAGGCCAGGGACAGAAAGACAAATCCACCGCTGACCATAAGAAGTAATGTCTCGAATAGATCCTTGAGTCTTCAGTCTTTTTCTCCCCAACTGACTATAGGTAGGGGAAAGAAACCTCCTTCTTTTCCTCTCTTCAGATCCCCAGATCCTTCCAAGTCACTGTGCAAATATAAATCATCAATCTTTAGGACTAATGCTATGGGAGGCTGTTATGATTCAGATATAAAATGTCCCCTAAAAGTCCCAAGTCTTTGAAGGTGGCTGGATCATGGGGCACTAGGATTATCAGTGGATTCATCCACTGATGAGATCAGTAGCTGAATGTGCTGTTAGAAAGGGGTGTCTGGTTAGAGACCGGACACTGGGAGGCATGACTTGGGGAACTGTATTTCTGTCCCCATCCCTGCATTTTCTCTGCTTCCTGGCTACCATGGGATGAGAGGCTTTCCTCCAATGTGTCTTGGTGTCAGATGGCTTTGGACTAAACCCACAGGAAACTGAGCCAAACTAAACTCTTCTTTATATTGCAAGGGGCAAATATTTTGTCACAAGATTATGACTGATACAGTAGCCTTCTATTCTTTCCTGAGTAGATGGGTGATATTTGAAGAATACTGGATCTAACCTCTCTGGGCATTGACTTCTTTTTCTGTCATACAAGAATATAAAGTCACTTTACATCCACTTCAGTTTCAACATTCTATAATTAACTGAAGAATTAGCTACTCTAAAAGTTTTCCACATAAAACTACATTCCTGCTTTAGAGTTTTCTTTCTGTATTTCTTTTCCATATAAATCCATATCTATAGCATTTCTGTATCTACATTATATTTTCATATATATATATATATATTTGTTTATACCTCAGTATAACTTCCATATATTCCTGCTTTCATAGTCACACCAAGATCATTCATTTACCTACAGGATATATTTAAACAAATATGTATTTTCCCTGTTATCAACCTTTGGTGTCTTCTTAAATTCATGATAGTCCTTGCCCAGGGCTGTAACTTATCCTTGTCACTTTAGTGAAGGAAACTGAAGAAAAAGTTTTCACACAAGATACTTACCTATTAAGGGATTAGGACTTCTCTTTTGATCATGGGAGTTGATATCTTGCTACCTGCCACGACCAAGGCTCTGTTAGCTAACAGTTTTCTCAGTCTCTGCTGCAGTGTCCGTAGGATTTCATGGAAAATGAAAACTATTTACCTGGTGATAAATCAATACTCTTCTTTAAAAAAAGTCTATGCAAGGTCAACTAATGAATCTTAATGGACATCTTCTTTTATATTCTAAGATGTGCTGGTGGTCATAACTGAATTTAGAGAACTTTGCATCATCATGATGATTACCCACCTCAGTTCTCATTTTTTTCTAAGAATAAAGATAAATTACATTGTTTCCTACCCTTCATATAAATTCTATAATCAAAATCTTCCTATGAAGACATTCACATTCCCATCACTGCCATTTATCTTACTGAATTTATAATGACCTTTCTTCCAACTTATATTCCAGCCCATTATCTTCAAGTTAAACTTATAACTGTTTGGTCACTTTCTTGTAACTGATACAAAATACCTAATGGCTTCTATTTAAATGAGGAAAAGTATATTTTGTCTCATGTGTTAGTCTGGATCCAAGGCAGAAACAGGATGAGAGAGGGGTAATGGAGGAAAGGGTGCTCACGCCATGGTAGACAGGAAGCAGAGAGAAAAAGGGGAAGCTGGAGACAAGAAGATGCTGTTCCCTGTTACTTTCCCAGTAACCCATCTTTTCAAACTTAGCCCAGACTTCCAACAGCATATTGAACTATGAATTCATACCTCATTCATGAATATAGCTCCCTCGATATCCAATCACATTCAAAACCTCCATCTCTAAACATATAAGCATTTGGGGGGACATTATAGATCTCAATAGTATCAATAACCTATTGTTCTAAAATATCACTGCCTGTCCATAAAACAATATACAGTCTCTTCCACTTGAAATTCAAAGTTGTCCACAATGCTATCCCAAGAATACTCCCTAGCTTTACTTTTTTAGTACATCAGAAATCTGCAATTTTGGTGCCTACTTCTGAACACATGCATCTTAATCTATATAAGCAACAAGGAGAGAAACTATCTCTGCAGGACTGAGTTGTCCTGGGATTTAGAACTCTTAGCTTTAAAACTGTGAAGGTCTTGAGTGTGATAAGATGTGTCTGTGCCACCCCTCCTCCATCAGACCCTGTATTACCTTCATGAACTGATTCTACCCTAAACTGCTATTGTTCTCAGAGCCTCCTGCCACTGTGCATCTTCCCATGACTGGGCTAATTAAAGTGCTCTCTCTCTACCTGGATGAACGGCAAGCTTTCTCCACAGGCCCTCACTTTTATGCCCATGCCTCTCCTTTGGTGTCAGATTGTCTCCTTAGGAGAGATGAAAGCCCTGATCTCTAACACCCATGCAGAGAATCACACAACCTCCCCATACACAGAAGGTCAGCTTTCATCAGTAAGAAGTTCTTTCTACTTACAGAAAGAATGATTAACATTCCAGTTTAGAAGCCTCATATTTGACATCAGTCTACCTTGTAGAATCCTCACCATCAAAAGTGAATAAAGTGTTTGTCTTAAATTTGAATGCCTGAACAGCTCTTCTAGTGGCTATTCCAATACAAAACAGAAAATTTTATTTCAAAGCAACTTTCTTTACCTCAAGAGTCTGCTAGAAACATTTAAACTTAGACAATTTGAAAAGGCCATTTCTAGTTACCTCACAGCAAATACTTACCTGGTACATATGAATATATATTTCTATTTATGTATCTGTGTTTTGACATCTCTTTTTCTACTTGTAGTGATGCATAATAGAGATTTTATAAATGTCTTTGTATGTGTGCATGCTTTCTTCCTGTTTCTCTTAATCTTTTACCTTTCTCCATTTATTTTGCCAGATTTTCAACTATATAGCTCAGAAAAAGAAGACAGAAAATAAAGCCAACAGATCAAAAAAAAAATAATTCTTCATTCTCAGTTTCAAAAAAAGTACTGTATATAAAATTGAAAAAAAGAAAGAAAAGAAAAATATATGAGTTGACATGCATACACTCTTTGAAGGTTTTAGCACCTGAATTCCTGAGGATTAGTCAGAAAGTAATCTGGGGAAGAACAGAATGATAACCAGTTTGGGCTGTCCTATGTCTGAAGACTCCATAGGCCTGGTAAAGCATTGAAAACGGAGAGCAAAGCCAAAGGCATCGAGAGATTTAACATTGGGAAATCCTGCAAAGGGGCCTTATGCTTTATGTACAGTACATCACCAGACCCCCAGGGGAGCGAAGATGCTGAAGGACCTGTATATGTTTGAACAAACCAGAGAAAAGCAGCGTGCTAAGCAGAACTCCAGAAGTTGCAAACTAATGTCAGAAAATCTCTTGCACCCAACTGTGTTTCAGGAGTAGAAAGATAGAAATGACCATGAGAAGTAGGCACAGGTTGCTTAAAGTATCAAGCTCTTTATCATCATGTTTGCTCAACAGAATAGCTGAATATATCATCTGAATTTAGAAACCATGAAGTAAACCCATAATCAAAGGTATTAATTTAATAACTTTTCCACCATAAAGTATTGCAGTTATTCAGTCTCCATGGCTAAGCAGAACACCCAGGCTTCAATCTAACATATGTCAGATAAATGCTTCACATTTCTGGATATCTCTTGTCTACAATATTCTTGTAAACAACCATTGTACCTTTCAAGGCTGTTAGTTGTAAATGCCATAACCTCCTGAATATGGATTAGGTAGAACAGTTTATTACAAAATTTTACAGAATTTCTAGTATTCTGCATGCTCGATAATAGGATTAACATAAAAAAATTAGAAAAATAAGCCACTTTGAAAAAAAACCTCACTTATGGTCTGTGACACCCAACATCCTCCAAGGAGCCTGGCTTTGTGCTCAGGGCTCCTACCTCTTTCTAAGACTCAGAGGGTGCATTTGCTTTTTGGAATTTAGGTCACACACAAAAGGCATGCTGAAAACTTTTAACTTTCTAATCACTGTCTAGAAATATAAGCTAAATGAAAGAGTTGGCATTGACTGGGCCAATTTGCCCAATGTAGGTAAAATAACTTACCTTTTAAAGGAATTTTGCAAGCAGAAATCTATCAATCATAGTTAAATGAATATTAAATGTTGTTGAGATATATTAATATGAAACATTGTTAAATACAAACTTTCTAAGAACTCCTCCAGTTTGGTTAAATTTATCACTGTCCTATGTGATACTATATATCAGCATCCAATCCTTACATCTGTTACATTTGGCATTTTCCTTCCCTGTCATTAATTCATATCCCTTAAAAGACCACAGATTGGAATTCTTGCATGCATTTTAGTGTTATGAAGTGTTCTTTTGCAACTTGATAGAAAAAGCAAAGGTGTGTTTTCAGATATGCAAGTTTAAATCCTGATTAATCCATGTGAGTGGAAGTATCATCATGATGAGTATCATATTCACTTCACAGTCTAAAATTGAAACAGGAAGACATTTGTCCTATAGACTCCTTTAAAGCTATGTCCCAAATGGTCTAAAACCTCTCTCTGGGTCTTCCTCTTAAAGATTTCCACCATCAGCCAAGGGTGCAAGCTGAGGAGTAAACCTTTAGCACATGGTCCATTGGGCAAACTTCTAGACGGGAACTTCTAAAGGATGGGAAGTGCTCACTTCTCTGATTTTAAAGTTTGTTCCCTGTAATGTGGATACTTATAAAACAATTGGAACAGTTATAAGATTTATGATATGCTATTAATTATAAGATCTGATGCTCTGCTACAGTATATATTACGAAAGTATAAAATATTTTTTGTCTTTTTAAGATTGTATTAATTCTTTCCCCCTTTCCTTGTATTAAAGTTGTGCAGTACTTTATATTACAAGCTAACATACAATATTTCTTGGAATTAGTAAGCCTTCAATGGTAGGCTTATTTTATTAAACACTAAGCTGCCCAGTTGTCCATGAAAGAGGTTATGAGACTGTTTCAATTATAAGATTTAAAGAAAACATTTCACATCCCTGACAGAAGTGGTCTTTAAAAGGAAAAGTGTATTATTTTTCTACACATGTAAGAGAGCAGATAAAAGAATGAGTCCTGATCCAGTACTTATTTAAATATCTAATTGTTGAAAGCTGTAGATCTGGGAACTCTAGGAAAGAAGCCCTTTGCTTCGGAAGATGGGAATCCTTCATAAACTGCTGTGGTCTTATGGAAACCTGAACAGGCATGGACACCTACGGAACAATGGTCCATGCCTAACTATAGCAGTGAGCTGCAGTGGTCAACCTGGACTCGGTCAATGTTGTTGAAATGCATTTAGACTAATAAGTTCACAGAATTTTAAGAAAATTGAGTAGAACAGGAGATGGGTGCTGGAATTCTTGATATTGCATAGGTGGAAGGTTAAACAATTTATTTGAATAAAATAAAAAATTATGAGCATATAGACACTTCTGAATATGTGGATCAGTTCATAGCCCATACAATTAGTTCGCCTTTCTTTCTATTTCAGATTTTCTGTCCCAGATTTTCCAATAAATACCTGGGCTTCAGATATGCCATTTAAAACTGAGAAGTAGTACTAAGTAATATTTTACAATTTTCTGTGTTCTGTGATTTTTTCCCCTTTTAAGAGAGTTAGGAGTAAGTTCACATATATTGCAAAAATCCATGTATTTTGAAATTGTTTGCTTAACACCTTCCATACTCAAGCCCATGGTTATTTCTCTGTGTATTACAGTTATTTGAAACATTTTAGAAATAGCAAAATAAAAACATCATAGGTTTTCAAGCTTGACTATATTTTACTTCATATTGTGCTCAGCATCTACCACTTTTGGATAATTGATAGGGTTGTCTGTGTGCTTTTTAAAAAAGCTATTTACAGTTTTCACATCTATGTAGTGAGTTGCAAGAGTTTCAACTGAGAAAGATCATAAGATCTCAATAAAATTTCCATGCATATATGACATGGCATCTTTTTCAGACTCAATGGATTGTCCAGTGCATTTGCATCCATACATAAGTTGTTTGTAAATGTCTACTTACTCATTGATCTCTTCCCCTGTCTGAACTCAGAGTGCCTATTGCTCGTACCGTTCATTAGGTGAAAAACCATTCAAAGTGCTCCGAGACATTCTTTTATAAAGCCTTGATTGCTTCTCTCCTAATGGAGTCAATTTTGTGGGAAAGGCAAATATCTAAATCAGAAGACTAAATTTGGAAAACAAAACACAGTACAACTTGCTGTCCACTTGAACAGTCTACTGAGATGGGAATGTTACAAAGTGATGCCTAATTTATGCTATAATCATACAACTAAATAACAGTACCCACTTACTTAACTTCTCTCTTCCCTTCCTCTCGTGTGGCTTGACTTCTGGCTAGCAATAGCTTCAGCCTTGTATCTGCTAGGATTTATTACAAGAAAGTTTAATCACTGTTATTTTGTGGTTTTACTGTGACTTGGAACTAAGACTGTGCAGTGACTTATTATGTATCTTAGCAATTAAAGCTGGTAATGCTAGACCTTCTTCACTGGATTCTGAGATCAAAATAAGTGTTGTGACTACCATTTGCTTTTCCACATATGTGGCAATTAAGGGGGAATAGAAAGAGGTGTGAGAATTTGCCAAGATGTAGGGCGTGAAAAACCCACTAGACAGATGCTTCTCATATCCTAATTAATATTTATAGGACAGAGTGTTTCCTCACCCCAATACATAAAAATGATAATATCTCTCTACTTAATATGTTCTTTCCAGCATGGCCTCTCTTCAAGTCCCAACCCTTATCCTAGTTTCCCTTCACACCTAAATAGCTTTTTTAAAAATTTATTTTAAAGCGAATAAAACAAAACAGAACAAAGCAGATCAAAACAAAACAATGTAAGCAACACAGGACTTCGAGAGAAGACAACAGGAAATCAACCGTGGCTACTACAGTGTCTCCTGTTATCCCTGACATAGTTGTCCATTTCTTGACACATATTGAATTCAAACAAAACAAAACAGTATAAAACTGATCAAAATAAAAGAATGAAAGCATTCAAAACCAGAAAACAGGAAAATCGACAATGGCTACAATAATGTCTCTTGTTCTGGACAGCAATGTTGAAGAGAATAGCTAAATATCTTGATGAGAAACCTGTATTCCCTGCATCCATGCTCTGTGACTCATAGACTATTAAAATATTTCTCCCACTATTATCTACCTGAATCCAAGGAAGAAACAACTAAACCTCAACTGAAGATAATTCAAGGAAATTTTGATATTTAATTTTGGATAAACCTAATAAAATCCAGAAATCAAAGTATACCTTAATGACATATAAGATGAGTATTTTGAGGAAAAATGTTGGTAATAAAAGAGGTTTAAAATAGATAAAGGGTAGAAAGACATTGTACATACTATATGTCAATATGGCATTGGATTTCTGCCCCCAAAGCACTCAACCTCTGTCTAATTTTCTCACTCAAGGCTATATATTCATTTACATGTTCCCTCAACTGTCTGCCTCTGTTCACTTGAATTTCATGACAGTCGTCACTCCTAATCTCTCTTTGAACCTTGCTTTTTTATTCCATTTGTTTGCTTATTCATGTACCTACGTGTATCTTCTCAGTGTCTGCCGTGTCTGATTTCTCTCCTGAGGTTTATCTATCCACTAAGTCATCCACCAGACCAACACAAGGGCCTGCTGAAATATAAAAATATAATCCTTGTCATGACATTTTTCTTCCTAACATTGTGTAATAATCTCCATTTGTACACTGAACAAACTCCAAATGGAGACCTTTCTTAATCTAACCTCTGAAAAGATGTCCACCCTCATCTTTTTTTTTTTTTCTTTCTCCCATATTCTGTGTTACTTTGACATCCCTAAAGATGTTTGCCCACTAATATTGAAAAGCCCTGGCCATTGTATCTGGAATTACTTTAACTCCCTTTCTACCTAATGTATTATTTTATCCTTCCAGACCTATCTCAGATAAGCTGTGATCTGTGAATTTGCCCTTTGTAATTTCCCTGACAGAATGGATCCTTTCTTCTTCTGTGTTTCATAAGGAAATTCTAGAGCCCCTGGCTCTAATTTCTATTTTGTCACTAGATACAAACCACTAATTATTCTTTCCTATGAAACAAGTGCTTGTGGTAGGAACAGTGCTTCAACTCTCTTTGTATCACCAATAAAATTTGCCCATGAATAAGAAGAAACTGACCCAGATATGCTACCATGTACCTAGTACATAAAATTAGAGTTTTGCTCCTGAGCATTAAAACATAAATAATACAAACGGTGGTGCAACAGAGCCCTGGCACAGCCATGGTTACCTAGCCAGCAGCCCTTTCTAGGACAGATAACAAGGTGGTTGCTCAGATGGAAGAAAGTTCTTACCTCCCTTGGCATCAGTGTCCTCTGGTGGCGACCAGTTACTGAACATAGAAAGTTCTCTTTTGTGTAAAAGTTACTTAACTGACTGGTAGACCAGGCCCTCTTTTGAGACTTGCAGCTATTAAAACAGTGCCCTTCACACACAGCATCCATCCCTCTCCACCAGGGGGATGGAATCTTCCACAAGGATTTGAAGTAGTAGCTTGCTTTCTAGACTCCCTCTGGTGACCTCACTTGTTTATTTCTCTACCTTCCCTTCTCAGGTTTCTTCCTTTCTTTTTCCTCTGATTATTTTACTCTTCCCCAAGCGTACAAAATAATTATCCTATTTTTCTCTACTAATAAGCCTTGATGGCTCATTAAATGCAAAATTCAAATAACCATCTAATGAAAAAATAAATCTCCTTCCTTTAGTCTTATGTAAATGTCTTGTCTTCTAAAATATAAAAAGAGGGAATAAACATTGGTGTTCTGTCTTTTGATGGCAGTAAATATGTAAAGAAATAAAAGATGTTTCAATATGAAACAAAGTTGAAAGTTCATATTTTTCTGAAAGGTCTTATTTGAATTAAACTTGAATTAGATTCCATCCAAAGCAGAAAACAATCAGTACATACTGGTACTCAGCTCTCATTCAATTCATTAGCCTTTCAGAAGACCCTGATTATATTCAAATATTTCTCAGGTGGCATTCACCTTAATTGGGTAATACCTTAATTGACAGTTCCACTTTAGACCACAATTCTCTGAATAAAAATTTTATAAAACATAAGACCAGGGGAAAGACATCTACTTGGCATTTTGATGTTGATAGGAAAATTGTTAAAGTGGGTTAAAGAGTTTCAGAAAGTTTAACAATTTCACTCTTTTGCAAAATGGTGAAACTAAGCATTAATTTACCTTTTGTAACTGATAACTATCAAATATGTGTTTCTTTCCCACATGTTCTTTTAACTGAACATCTTTCATTTTCTGAAAATGTAGAAGTCCAAGAACTCTTATTTATTTTGCTGCAACAATTGGATAATTATTTGGGCCAACTTATTCGTGAGGAAATTACAATACTCAAGACAGTAGCATGCGTTCTAGTTAGAGTATAAAAGCTGGGAAAAGTTCTCATTATTTCAAATAGGTAGTATTTTCTCTTTATGAATCCCAGATTAATTCTAATATGTATTAATTATAAAGTTCCTACTGGGATAGCAGTGAAGGTCTCAATTGAATAGATTGTCCTAATTCTTTGTATTTTTATAGGCCAGCTATAGAATATCAGTGTCTCTCAATATATTATAGGAAACAATCTACCAAAAAGAAAATTTCTAGATAGGACTGCATGGTAGTATCTCTCTAACTTATTTTAGTCCACAACAAAAAGTACATGATCCAAATTATCTCTCTTTCTCCTTCCTCCAAAGAAGTAGATTCAGTGGGTCTTTCTATGTCTATGGGTTGTGCATCCAGGTTCAACCAACCGTGAATCAAAAATATTTTCAAAAACATTAAATCTGTACTGAACATGTACAGAATTTCTCATTATTTTCTAAATAATATAATTTAATTGTGTTCTTATAACATTTACATTGCATTAGGTAGTATGAGTCATCTAGGAATGATTTAAAGTAGACAAGTATATGTGGGTATACATTTTATGCAAATACCATGCCACTTAACATAAGAAACTTGAGAGTCCATGGAGTTTTGCATCTGAAGGAGAGCCTCAGGCCAATGCCCTACAGATACTGACAGAAGACTGCTATGTCATCTTTTCTAGAACTATTAAACACACAAAAAAAATAGAGAATATTTATGGGGGATATCAAGAAAGTGGTCATTCATTCTTATGTCCCAGGGATAAGTAACAGCAGGGGCATCTTCAGAATTAGAGAAGAAATCATTTTCTGAGAATCTAATAAACCAGAAAAAGCCTGACCCAAGTGAAAATTGATAGATTGCTAGGAACACACTAATAGTTCATATACTTATATATGAAAGGGCAATATACTATTAGTCTCTAATTTATTCATGTTCCAATTGTTATTAGTTCTTATCTTTCACTAATTTTGGATTTGGTTTGTTCTCATGTTTCTAATTCATTGAAATGCATCAATAGTTGTTTCAGGTCTATCTGCTTTTCTGTAGCGTAAGCATTGATTGTTATAACCTTTTGTTTTTTGTGTGATGCTGGAGATTTACCTAACACCTTTCCTCTGAGCTCTACCTGCTACTCTTTTTATTGTTTTTACATTTTTTTCTGACACAGGGTCCTTTCAAATTGCAAATTGTCCAAGCTGGGCTTGAAGTTTCCATTCTCTTGTCTCAGCCTTCTAGAGTGCCAGGATTACAAACATGCACCCCCATGTGTAGCTGCAAGCTCCTCTCTTAATTGTGTCTTTGCTATATCTATAGGTTTTGATAAATTGTATTTCCATTTTTATTTCTTTGGGGAAATTTTTAAATTTCTTTTTTTGATTTCTTCCTTGATTCATTGGTTTTTTTGAAGAATGTTAATGTCCATGTATTTGTATATTTTCCATAGTTATTGATTTCTAATATTTTTATATTATAATAAAAAAGTACTTAATCTCAATTGTTTAAAATTTGTTGAGACTTGTTTTGTGCCCTGCTATATGACCTATCATGGAGAATATCACATATGCTGATGACAAGGAAGTGTATGTGGCAGCTCTTGGATGGAAAGCTTTGTAAATGTCTACTACATCCATTTGGTCTAGGGTGCAAATTGACTCTATTGCTTGGATGATCTGTCCATTCCTGAAAGCTGGATATAAATGTTCACCAATATTATTGTATTGAGCTCTTTATGCCTCTCTCCCCTTAGGTCTCTTAATACTTGATCTATGTATTTGTGTGTTCCAATCTATATTTACTTCCTCCTGCTGATTTACTAATTTTCTGGTTTATATAATTACCTTCCTTGTTTCTTTTTGCTACTTTTGAGTTTAAATTAACTTTATCTGATTTAACTATGGCTACTCCTGTTTCCTTTTGGATTCTGTTTACATAGAATCTTATTGAATATGTTCATTTTCAGTCAATGCATGTCCTTAGAGAAGCAAGTTTCTTACAAGCAGCATACAGTTGGATCTTGTCATTTAATCTAAGGATGCCCAACTTCTGAGCAATAGAACAGTACCAATCAGTGGCCTGTTGGGAAGTGGAATGCAGAGTAGAAGGTGAGAGCTGGTGAGACATCAAATCTTCATCTGTATTTACAGTTGTTCTCCATTGCATGTATACAACCATTGGCCATTTCCCTGATTAATGTCTGAGCTCCTCCTCCTATTACATCAGCAGAGGCTTTCAATTCTCATAGAAGCATAAGTTTTAATGAGGAATCTAGCTTATTTGTACTTAATGAGAGTCTAACTCTGAAGGCTCTCCCAGCATTTTCCCAATGTCCCCAATTCACCACTTCCTTTCTATAGAAAAATAATCTTCAATGAAACTGATTCTGGTGCCAGAAATTTTGGAGAACCTTGTTTTTATCCATTCAACCCTGCTGTGTCTTACATAATTTAATCTATTTATATTCAAGGTAATATTAGGTAAACTCTTACTATAACTATTTTCAAATTGTTTTCTAATTTTGATGCATTTTCTTACTCATTTCTATTTTACAATTGTGATCCGGTGATTACTTTTAGTAATGTGTTTGATTCCTTACTACTATTATTTTTATTTTTTATTAGATATTTCTGTTTTGTGGTTACCATGAGACTTACAAACAATACTTTCATTATAATAAACTGTTGGAAAATGATAGTACCAACACAATCATAAATATAAGAACAGAAACAAAAATGAAAAATAAATATTCTGAACAATTTTTGTGTGTATTAAATGACTTAATTTTTCAGAGTGCCTGGATTTCTTGGTGATAAAAATCTTAATACATTCTGTTCCCTTTCTACAAAAAGTACTAAAAAAATATGACAATGTAAGATATTAATAGTGCATTGGTCTTAATATGTCAATGGGCTCTATATTAGAAAATGATAGGAAAGCAAAGAGTAAAAAAGAATGAGTAGCTTTTCAAAATTCCTATGAATCACAGATACCGTATGTGGCTCAGGCTATTGTAGCCAAAGTCTTTGACAACCGTCCTATAATGTCCTGGTTTTACATTTACCACACAAGAGTTCAGTAATCTGAATAGTGTAGTCACCAGGGAAGTTTTATTTTGTACACCAAACAGTTTAGATTTTAAGTGAATTCTTTAGATTTTTTTATTTGTGTTGACATCAGAGAAACTACAGAAAAATAATCACATCTAGGTATATCTAAAAGTCACAGAAACTGGGTCTTCTCTCCTCAGGATCAAACTTGTTCTATAGTTTTGTATAAAAAGTACTGTATATTATCAGCATCATGGTTATAAAAAATAACTTTTGCTTCATGAAGTTTTTGTTGTTACCTAAAAAACTGTTTTAGTTAACTATAAATTCAGTGGTTGTAAGAAATAATAGAGAGAACTGATGAACTGTTCAAAGAACTTCCCTCAGTGATGCCATCTTTAATAACTGAAATATCATGTTGAGTGTGTTACTGCCATCAAAGTAGTCAAGATACAAAATACTTGGGCCAGCCCAGGAGAGAGCAAGGAAGCAATAGCAACCTCCTGTGTACCAGCAGCAATTGAGCTGGCCTGGCAGGAGGGATCCAGGAAGCAGCACTACCCTCCCATGCATCAGTAGGTGTCAGGCCACCCTGGAGAGAACAAGGAAGCAAGAGCAACCTCCTGTGTGCCAGCAGCGATTGGGGCCAGCTGGGAGGGAAAGACCCAGGAAACAGCAGCAGCACCCTCCCATGCACCTAGCAGTAGCCAGGTCAGTAGATGTGTGGGCAGGCAGACAAGATACCCACCTCTCAAAAGCAACTGACTGATTTGGAAGAATGCAGGCTGGGATGATATCAATTGAAGTAAAGTAAGAACCTAATGCTTATATTGCTTGACTAACTTTGCAGACCTAAAGCCAGTAGTCTGAACATCTATTTTAAGGATAATGATATGCAGTATAGTAATTATTGTGGATTTCTTATTGTCTTGTCTTTGCCAATATCATTGTTATTGTTTTGTTTTTCTATTGCTTTGTTTTATTCCTTTTAAAATAAATTTTTTTAAAAAATACCAAATATTTCCATTATAACAAATACCCCTCATTTTTATGGCCACATAAAATTTGCTGTCTTTGCAACTAATAATTTGTTCTCTCTTTCTATATTTTATTTTTGCTACTTCAAGAATGCTGCATGTATACTGTTAGAAAATAGGACCTGGTTCAAAAAGGTGTGTCACTGGTGCCATGCCTTTGGAAAGTACATCTTCCTATGGAGGTATTTCCTTGTTTTTCTGTTTCCTATCTGCCATGGGTTTAGCAACTTTCCTCTACCATAACCTTTTACCATCTCATTTCTACACTGGAGCCGATTGACCATGGACTGAACCCTCCAAACTATGAGCTAAATTAAACCTCTCTTCCTTTAAAAAAACAAAAGAATGCTATATAAACAAAATCACATAGTATGTGACCTGTGACCTCTACTGACACTCAAGAAAGGTGCTTCTCACTGTTTTCATTTAGATGGGAATTTTTTCTGCCCTAAGGTCTCCAAACCAATCTCCCTGAACAGTGGATACTGTTCCTATCAGGACATTCACTAGCACAATGAGGACAGCAGACAGCTTCATGGTTACCACTACAGCAGTAAAAATCTTGATGTTAACCTAAGCTGCCTATGACGGTCTAATGAGATGTCCCCAAAGGAATAAAGAGGAGTTGCTTCATTTACCAGTGTTAAAGGGTGGAAATCTGGCTTCACTTTGTAGTCTTAACTGGTACCACAGGAGCTTGGAAGCCTCATTACTGTCCAGCAGAGATGAAAGTCCTATTCAACCTTGTCTCCAATTGCCTGGCGGGGATCTTGGAGCACTTCACTGTTGCTTCTCAAGGGGGAAGTCTTCACTCTCCACTTCTCCTTTCCTGACATGGGGCCTCAGTCTTATCTGTCAGATTTGTTTAAAAGAGAATTGTTACCTAATAATGTTGAATCTGGTAGGTTATTGCTTTCCTAAAGCAAGTTTTGGTCAGGGTATTTTCTCTTCCTCTGTTCGCATTTCTATGTTTCTAGCTTTTTAACTCCAGACTGGAATGTGAGAGACTAAAGGGAACTCAGCAGCAGGTTGTCCTTGTGTCCTAAGGTCTGGAATCAATCTGTTTCTCTTTCTACCTTTCACAATATTATCAGAAGCAACACTAAAACATACATAAATAATGACTGAGATTTTTAACTGTCACATTAACTTTGGTGATGTGAAAAGTTTTTGGAAATACCTAGCACAATCTCCTCTCCCATAGGAAGGTATCTGTGTATGGTAGCAAAACCAGACTGGGCTACAAAGTGAGCTCAAGGCCAGCCTGAACTGCATAGTGAGACCCTATCTCAAAAAGAAAAAAAAAAAAACTGATGTATTTAACTTTTACTGATGTAATTAACTTAAGGGCCTTAAAATGGAATTAGTTTAGATTATATAGGTGAACCAGGTACAGTAAAATCACAACAGTCCTTATAAGAGAGAGAATGAGGCAGAAATTCAGAGTCAGACATATGAAAATGCTAGTGCGCTAACACTGAAGATGGCAGAAGGGAGTGTACACCAAATATAGGTGGGCTATGATGTGGAAAGAACAAGGAACAGATTCTTCTCTCTGGGGAGAATTTGACACTGTCAGTACTTTGATTATAGAAGAATAAGATGCATATTGAACTTAGAACCATTTGAAGCTAAGATGATAGATTTCTGTTGTTTCAGGGCACGTTTACAGTAATTTTTTATAACTATATTAACAATGTCAAATGTTCCCGATCTGTCATTTCTAATGCATTTAACCTGGAATAAGGAATTTAATGCTTAGTCTTATCTGCTCCTTTTTTTTAAATAAAAAAGATCACATGCATAGTTCCTACCTCAAAGAAAGGAATTTACAGATATAAAATTATTTAAAATATTTCAGGAAGAAAAATAGTTCATTATTAGTATGTTTAAGTCTTACTAGTATAGTGGTAGCAAGTAGTCTCTTATTCAATGAAAGTAATTAAAAAGACACTAAGTACTAGAAAATATACCCTTCTTCACATGGTCTCCAGCATCGGCTTTTGGATTTTGTATTGTAACACTCAATTAACATATTCCAATTAAGAACCAAGGCAGCAGTAAATACAGAATGCAGATAGTAACTGCATTTATGGCAGAAGCCATATTTTAGGATGTAAGAAAAAAAATAAAGAAAATTTCAAGCCATATATGAAAGTTCTGGTCCTTAAAATTGGGTGATAAACTCATAGGTGCCTATTTTTGTGCTTACTGTCTTACACATACAGTTTGTGTACATTTTCTTTGCATCAAATGTTAAATAATATCCTCTTTCTAAAAGCTATGAATAAAATCTGAGAAGTTCTCAAATGTTACTCACTGCAATTCAGACAAAATAGGTCCACTATACTGTGGTAAGAAAGAACTCTAAAATCTAAGCAGCTTCAGCAGATGCTTGCTTCTTACCCATGCCAGTTCCTCACATGCCCAGACTGACCAAGGCTTCATCGGACCAAGCAGCTTAGAACCACTGAAGCAGTGAAAAAGGGAAGAAGGGAAAACTGTGCACCAGCTTTTGCTACTCACCCTCAGAAGTGATGCACAGTACTTCTGTGCACGTTCCATGGGCCAAAGCAAATTAGGAAGCCACTGTAACATTAAAAGAGTTTGCTAATGAATATGTGATTTAAGCAGTCACGAGGAAAAGAACCATAAGTATTGTATGAAGAATGTCAGTGATTGTCAAAATCCCTTTTTCTAGGTACCAAATATTTGGAAATTTGCCCATAGTATCCTGACTTAAAACATAGCTTCTAATGTATGTTGTGTGTGAATATTTTTTGACACATGCAGGGGAGCAATTGGCATCTTGTGAAATTTAAATAACAGCTCTGAGAAATATATGAAATATTAAAATAGAAATGGTAATACTTTCTCTTTAAGCTTGGAAAGGATGCATATGAAAATTTTGGATGATATACTACTTGGTAGAATATAGAAGTTGATGTCAGCATGAAAATCCTTGATTCACTTTATAACTGATAGGGTATCCTGAAACTATAATTACTGTATATGCCATTTTTGTTCAAGAGTCTGTATTTTAAATTATATTCATTTACATATGTACATGGAAGTAGAATTTAAATTACTAGAATGCCTTACCATAGGACAAAGACCCACAGCTCTAAATATATTGTAAGTTAACATGGTTCACAACATCATTCCTTCAATGGAGAACCAATTACAATTTTAAAAGAACCATATTATAATAATATGAAAATGCATCTTTTGGGAAGTTTAGCCTGGTAAGTTTCTGTAACTGTAGCCCTAACAGAATTCCTCCTTCCACTTTTGATAGCTCTCCATGTGTGTGGATGCATCAAAATGAAAAACTGAGAGTTGAGCAAAGGCCTCCTTTCCTGGAATTTCTCGCTAATACAGTTGATTTTTCTTGAGAAAATCTTCAAAAGTTGCATGTAAATCTGTTGTGTAGAAGTGGTGGAAGCACAGAGCTGGTAAAAGTTGCTAATGTGCCAAAAAACAGGAATCAATGTTGAAGTCATAAGAAAAGGAGGAGGAGGAGGAGGAGGAGGAGGAGGAGGAGGAGGAGGAGGAGGAAGAGAAACAGTCTTCAAAAGTGTTTGAAAGTAGGAGTGACACCCCATATCCTCTCTCTCATATGTCTCTGGGATCTGTCTTCAATGGTGCTCATTGAGCCAACATCTTGGGCTTCTAGAAAATTCCCCCTGCTGGAAATGACTTTTTAGATGTATTGTAACTCATCTATATTGTCTTGATTTCATGTTAACATTTTGGAACAATGTCTGATTACTTTATTTCATTACAGTTCTTTTCCTAATGCGCAGTATTTATATTGTGGAAGAAATGTGTAACATTTAAGAATATTTTGAAGAAAAAATCCATAATTTGTATTATGCTGAAACAACTGTTTTGGTTTTCATGAGTTCTCATGCAGGGTTTGTCCAAATGTATACCTATTTTTATACTTATAATTCTAACACACAATTTTGCTTATTCTTCTTTCCCAAAAATGTTTTGTATTGTTCTTATTGTGTCTTTTTTTTTGTACCAGGGTTCGAACTCACAACCTCACACTGGCCAGGCAGGCACTCAAACCACTGAGCTAAATCCCCAGCCCCTGTTTTATATTGTTCTACACCTCTTTCATTGGTAACTATATGGCTGCATATAGTTCCATCAAGCTGAGGTACTATACTGTATCATTTTTTAGTTTGGATTTTTGATCGCTTAAAGTATATTTTCCTATTGTACAATAACAAACAGAAGTGACCATTTTGTGCATATACTTTTTCTAAACATTTCTACATCCATGCATTAGCTTGTTTAATATAACATTACAAGGGAGATTGGTTGCACATATGTAGATTTATATGTTCTTACTGCACAAAAATATCTTTCGATAAAGCAAAGTTTCTTAGAACTGGAATTTGTGTTACATATTCTCATAATTATTTCAGAAACTGAAGTTCTAAAATGTTAACTACTGTTATGTACTATAATTAACATCATGTAAGGGTGAGGAATTTTACATGCTAGAAATATCAGCAGATTATACACAAAATTTGATTTATCTTACCCTTACATTTTTGTTCATTTGACCACTCTGCATCATAATTCTGGGTTACAACTAATCAGATTTCTGTTCTAAATGCTACAGTTTAGAGCCTTATTGGTGCACATTATTTCATTTGTAGTACAGGTATTATAGCTATATGTACTTACTAGATCCAAGTATCTTAGTCAATTTATTTTGAGTTAATTACTCCAGACATAATGTGGAACTGTGGTTTATGTTCTTGAATTGGATGATTGAATTTTTTGAGGTATAATCTTTTTAAAGTTACACCCAATGTCTAATCATCTGCAACAGAAAAGGATGTGAACAATATGACTGATCTCATGGAAACCACATCTTTCTATGCCCTCACATGCAAACTTGAGGAAAACCACATCTTTTAACACAGAGTACTAACCCAGCTCATGCTTTCTAGGAATTCATAGTTCAAGCACAGGCTGCTCACACAAAACCACAAAATATAAGATGACACGAAGCAATTAAAAGAATCAAAGTCTCAAGTAAAGTTTTGTGAGTAACTTTTTACAGAGCCCTTAGTGTCTGGCAAGTAATTTTTTTAAGAGTAGGAAAACTTATTGGGGAAAAGGAATGGTGAATAGGACTGGGGGATAGGAATAGTTCCTGAGAGACAGAAGGGGCTCAGAATGGGTTGCTCTTATATGTAATTTTTTAAAAAGCTAGTAAAACTGATAAGTATATGAAGTATTATGATTCATCATGAACTACATAATATATATTACAGCTAAATAATTTGCATCTAAAATATCATAATGTTGAAACCAAACAAAATAATCAAAACAAATTTAATAACCATGTGTGTCCTGCATTCAATGGGAATGCAAACTTTGAGAGATATATTAAATAATACAAGGATCGCTAGTGTTATAGAAAATAAAATGTGAATGCAAGGGATCAAGCAAGGTATCTAAGGAGGAGTACAACCTAAATTGGATTCTGCTGGAGACTGTGTTCTCCTGAGAATCTACTGTGTGATGGAGGCTACCCTTAGAATTAGCACCTGAGCAAATGAATTTAGAAGAAACAAGACTGGTTATGGGGAAAAGCTGAATTGTAAGAACTTCAATCAATTTTTCAATTTGCCTACAGCAAGGATAGCTCTCAGATTTCATGCAAGCTGGCATGAGAAAGCTATGTATCAAATTCTCATGTCAATCCATCAATGAATATGGACCATCCCAGGAAGACAGCATGACCTTGGACAACAATCTGTAAATGGACTGACAGCTAAAAGTTGTCTGCAATGGAACTGTACATTTTTGGTATAGAGACCAATATTATTATTCTTGAAGAGACTCTGAAATAGATACTACCATACCATCTGTGGGAAAAGGTATAATTGTCCTAAATTACACCTTTGGACCACTGCAATTGCTATTATATTCCTTAGGGCACTCCTTAGACTAGAAACAATAGGGCATTCATGTGTGTGTGTGTGTGTGTGTGTGTGTGTGTCTGTGTGTGTGTGTCTCTGTGTGTGTGAGTGTATATGTGCATGTATTTATTCATTGTGTGTAAAAAGATTTACTGTAAGGAAGTGGTTCATGTGATTATGAAGAAGTCCCAAGATCTGCAGTAGCAGACAACATGCTCAGGAGAACCCATGTGTGTTTCCAGTATAAGTCAAAAGGCTTGAGAACCAGTAGAATGAATGTGTAAGTTCAAATCTGAAACAGTATAGTTCAAGCTCAAAATCCAAGAAGTGTAGATATTTCAATCCAACTCCAGTGTCTAGGAAAGTGGAGATTCCCTCTTAGTTTTTTATTGTATTCAGACCTTCAATTAATGGATGATGATCCACATTAGGGATAATATTATGCTGCAGAAACATCCTCATATAAATACTCAGAAAAATATTTGGCCAAATATCTTGGCACTTTATAGCTCAGTTAAATTACCACATAAAATTACTCATCACAAATATGTGACTTCCCTTGAACCCACCAGTGGTGAAGTAGAAACATGATTATTTTTCTGAGAAAGTCTATTTAGAGAAGCAGACTGAGCATTGCCTGAGGTGGTGAACTTCTCAAATCCATTTCTAGAATAAAGGGATAGCTTTTAAGTTTACTTTGTCCAAGAAATTCTTTAAAATGGAATCTACCAGAGATTTAGAGAGTAGTCGATTTTCTATGACAATAATTAAAGGACAAGTGAAGCCGTCCACACAAGCTGCTATAACAAAATACCTGTGAGTAAACCAGGTGACTTATTCCTTATGCTTACAGAGGCAGGGAAGTTCAAGGTCAAAGTGTTGTCAGATTTTTGTTTCTGTTGAGGACCTGCCTTCAGGGTCACAAATAGTGTCTTCTGGCCATGTCCTCACATAATGACAGACTAAATAAGCTCTCTAATCTCCTTTATAAGAACACTAATCTACTCATGAAAGAGTGTACTCTCATAACTTTATTAGTTCCCTAAATCCCTGCCTTCTAATGTCATTACTTTAGGGATTAGAATTTCAATATATACAATTCAAAGTAAAGCAAACATTCATACAGACAAGTAAAGGAGGTAACTAGTAGTAGCATGCATTTTAGTTCATAGAAACAGTATGATTGTGCCAGCCTATGCTAACTCCATCAGTTAAGTCCCAGCTTTGTTTTCTACTAATGTGTGTTGATCAAAGACAAATTATTCATAACTTTCCATGCTTTGCAGGAGATACAGAGATGAAGTCAACAATTCTGGATTATTTTCCAAGTTGAAGTCAGAAGTTCACTTCCTGGTCACTGGCTATTCTGTCACATTCTGACTGACTTTACTTCAGACTGAGCACCTAAGTGCCATCCATACACTTATCTCATGAAATACATAGACGAATGGCATTTTCCAACTTGTACACATATTTATTGCTTTGCCATGTTGGGATGGTTTTGTTTACTCCTTTCCCTTTGCTTGAAATAAGACTGACTCTTATTGCAAGCACATTTTGATTAAAACATGCATTGTGCTGTTTAAAGTTTTAACCTGTGTTAATAACTATTTCCAACCTATTATTTCAGACTGCCTGTTCATTCCTCTGCCACTTTAATCCAAAAAAGATGGACTTAATAATGGGAAAGATACTTCACTCCAGGACTCCTGGAATTGTGAGGGTAGAGGGAGTTGGCTGAACTCATTAGGCCTTAATTTCAGATATGTTTCCATTATGTTATATCAGATCTTATGAAGAGTGTGCAATATTTTTATTTGACAAATAAGGCAGCTTGCTAGCTGTAGCAGCATGTGTCCTGAATCACAGCTACTTGGGAAGGTGAGATAGAAATATCAAAATCATAAAGCCAGCCTGGGAAACTAGTGAGAACTTGTTTCCCACCCCCCCCCTCAAAAAAAAACTGGCCAAGTAGCTTGGATCTCCCAGAGTTCAATCCCCAGTACTTCCAAAATAAATAAGAAATAAGACAGCTGGTCTGCAAGACTTCAGATAACTTTCCTTAGAACCTCCATGTAAGCAGTATCATTACCAAGGTTTAAAGTTAGAACACAGATAGCAAAGCCTATGTTCTACTGAGCCATTTGAAGTCCTAAAAACTTCTTGAGTGGTAAAGCACCATATGGAGCCACATTACAATGGGCTTAACTGCTTGAAATCCCTTAAAGACCAAGTAATGCATGGATTTTCTCTGCTGTAAATGAGTATGGAGCATTTTGTTAAAGAGGATAAAGAGTCCCCAAATACTTTAAAAATAATGGCAAATATCATTTTAAGGTACAGTCAATCCTTATTATCCACTGATTTTGCATTTGACAGTTCATTGGCTTGCTAAAATGTAATCATCTATTTAATACTTGAATATTTTTGTGGTCATTCCCTAACATGCATAAGCATGTAATGGTGAAAATTTTAAGTTTCCAACGTACAAGTCCTAGCTGAGGTCTGAAAGGCAATTCTGTCTTCTTGCTTCAAATCTTATAGTTTATAGCATATATGATTTTTTAGTTCTTGAATTTTTGTATTTTCTGGTGATTATTTTGCCTTTTTAAAGTGATTCTGAAGTATAGTGCTGAAGTGATTCTAATGATACTGAACATGAGAAGGCATTGATATGCTTTACAGAGAAAACATGTGTCAGAAAAGCTTCATTGGGGCATGAGTTATAGGCCTACCTGTCAGTCTGGTTGTAATGAACAAACAATAAAAAGTAAGATGTCCTAACAGAAACACATATTAAACAAAGTTATTCATTGATTAATTGGATGGCACTTTATACATGGCAGGATGTATACATTCAGGATTCACCATGAATCTCCCATAGAAACAGTAAATTAATGTTCACTAATTCAATATTACTGGCAACTTCATAAAATATAACTGCAATGAACAATAAGAATTTACTGAATCTTTCAGGATGCTTCCATGTGAAATATTTCATTTCCAGGTCATCTTCTAGGGATAAGAAAAGGTGATTCAGAAATTAAAATCAGAGTAGTACCAGGATGGAGCACTGACTAGGAAGTTACCTCCTCAGGATTTCAGCTGTCAATGCCTTTGTCCCATCAACTTAATCGGTACAGGGGTCCTCAAACCAAAACAACTACGATCTTATTTAATCCCAATGAGTGATCTGATTAAAGATGAATGATTTTCTGTAAATTTGAAATTTCTCTCACTGGAAAATCAAAGCTGTAAAATTTTAGTCCAAGAAATGCTTTTTTGGACATGCTTCTTAAACTTCTTGATAATTTGTAGTTGAAACAAATGCCAATTTTGTAGTCACTCCACAAAACTTTATGGAATATAATTTTAGGATGCCACTGTGGAGTGCAGGAGACACAAAAGACTTAGTTTCTACATTCTGAGGACTGCGTGGTACTGTGGGATTGAGACTTCATGAAGCCAGATGAACTCTGTTGGACAACTTACACTGAGTTTGCAGAAAGATCACTGACAACAGTTTAAGTCCTGTGTGGTTAGTAGGATTACACAGTACATTGGCAGCTAAATTCCTGAGGAGGCACCTTCCTAGTCAGTGCTCCATCCTGGTACTAATATGATTTTAATTTCGGAATCACCTTTTCTTATTCCTAGAACATGACCTGGAAATGAAATATTTTGCATGGAAGCATCCTGAAAGATACAGTAGATTCTTATTGTTCACTGTACTTATAGTTTATGAAGTTGCCAGTAATATTGAATTAGTGAACATTAATTTACTGTTTCTATCATAGATTCGGGTGAGATATCTGAGCATTGCTATGTATAAAGTGCTATCCAATTAATCAATGAATAACTTTGTTTAATGTGTGTTTCTGTTAGGACATCTTACTTTTTATTGTTTGCTCATTACAACCAGACTCACAGGTAGGCCTATAACTCATGCTCCAATGAAGCTTTTCTGACACACATATTTTCTCTGTAAAGCACATCAATGCCTTCTCATGTTCAGTATCATTAGAATCACTTCAGCACTATACTTCAGAATCACTTTAAAAAGGCAAAATAATCACCGGAAAATACAAAAATTACACAGTTCAACCCAGGGGCATATATAAAATTTAAGAAGAAATACAAAATAGAAAAGATATAAACTCTAGGTAAGAAGAAAGAAATTAGTATTAAGATAATATCCGTCAGCACAGAAAAAGCAGAAAGTAGCCAAGAAAAGATTACTGGTGATTCACGGGTGATTTAGGGAAGAGATGTGCCACTATTTACCATATCCCTCTTATTTTTCTTCAAAGATTCCTATTGCTTTCTGAACCAATGAGTGAATTAGTTATAAGTGAGAAATTTTGATTGTAGGGAACTTAGTTTCTCCTGGTTGCCTGTAGAATCAGTAGAACAAAAATATACTTAGGTGTCCAATCAATAATTCTGATTATTCATCATTTCTAAAATCAGACTCTTACTCTTTTCTCATTCCTTTCCTTTGAAATATCTTCATGGAAGGATTCCAAAATTTAAAACTGACCCACTAAAAGTTACCTCTTTGTTTGCATGCATACCTATTTTATGGTGTAGATCTAAGGTATTCTCCAGTGTGTTCAGAGTTTGCCAGGTAACTGGCTTGTATGGATGCTACACTCATTGGTGCATTAATCCATTGGTGAGTTTGTGGCTAAATGTGCTGCTAGGAGGTGGCACGTACCTGTAAGTGGCTTTGACAGATGAGATGAAAAGGTGTCTTCTTGTCCTTGGGCCCTCCGTCCTCAGTTTGCTTTCTGGTTGCCATGAATCGATTAGTTTTCTTTTGTTGTGCTTTTCTAACATTGCTTTTCTGCTTTAAAACCAACCAACCATGGACAGTACTCTGTGAAAACCATGAATCAAAACAAACCTCTCCTCCTTTAGTTTGTAGATGTTGAGTCTTTTGTCCCAGCAACTGGAAGTCACTCATATAATGTGATAGGTTGAGGCCAATTTACCTTAACATGATAGGTACTTAGAAAAACAGGTCACAGATTCCATTTGACAGAGTTTATATACCCATTTTTGACTAGAAATCTGGTTAGCATGCCAGCTGAAACAGTCTACCTGACCTCTATGTGTCCAGATATATTTATTCTTTCTCTTCCAGTTTCTTTAGAATAGTCATTTTCCAGATTCCTCAGCTCTTTGTTTCTCTTGGAGTTGACTTTATCTGCTTAAATAAACATGATGTGCAATGTTACTCTCCAAGCATCTGCTCTGTTCAGCTCAGAACAGAAGATTTTGTGGTGGCTGATATCCCCTACCTATTTGTAAGCATAGGATCATGACTTTAGCATTTCAGAAGAGCAATTAAAGCACATTTTTTGTTGTTATTGTTAAGTTTCTTGTTGAAATTCAAGTTCTGTTACTTACTGTTCATAAGGCTTTGAGAAAATCCATTATATGAAAAAAATGAGCCCAGTGATTTAAAAAAAACTTGTTTTAAAAACTACATGGATAGCATATATATTTGGTATATGTTTACATGTTTGAAACCAACTATACTAATATAAATAGATGCAGTGTACTTATTATTCTAGGTATTTTTAAGAAGTAGGATGAATAAACAGGGCATAGATATTTTATTATGCAGGAGTTTCAAACTTGGGTGTCCTGGTTTTGCCCTGGCTCAAGTTGCTTGGTGCCAACCCAACAAAGGAGGTGAGGTGTATTTAGAAAGGTTAAAAGCAACATGCCAGTGGAGGTAGAAAGCCACAGCTATCCTCAGGCCTACATATATCTCCTTTCTAATCTAATTTCCAGCATTTCTTTCTCAGTTTCCTTCACCCTACCTAGGCACAAGCAGTAATAAGGAAGATTTGAAAGCACAAATGTGAAGGACCAAGGTTCCCAGTATGGTGTAATTTAATAATGCAGATAGTCCTTTTAGAATAGGTAATAACTCTTAAAAGACTTTTCATGTAGTTCCCTGCTCAGTTCAGCAAGATCCTCTTACAATCTCTTCGGTTTATGTCTCGCTTCTTCCTCCAGGCTCCCTGAGCTGCTACCATATGGGCTCTCATGGCATAGCTGAGATAATACAGCCCCCTGTCTGTTCATGGAGTGGAATGGCCAGTAGGCATCTTGAGGCTCAGGGCAATAGAGGCAGCCATAATAATAACCTTCACTTAGATCAAAACAAAACAAAACAAAAAACTATGTTTATTAATTCCTTGGGCTAGAAATTATGTTAATTATAAACATTATTCCTACCTAGCTCTATAATACTGTAAACAATACACTATTATTTTCCTCCTTTGATAGAGGGGAAACTGAGGCTTACTACAGTCTAACAACTTGCATATTTGTTAAATAGTGGACCAAGAGTATGTCAATGAAAATTAGAGGCATTCTCTGTTCCCTCCCTTGAATGCAGGAAAAAGAGCCTCCTAAGTAGGTCTCTGGCAGCAGAAAATCTTATTTTTATTACAGTTTCAGTCATACTTCCCAGTTCCCTAGGAAAGTGACTGCACTGAGCATCCATCAGACAGGTGCTCCCTGAGAAAGTGAGTCAGATTCTAACCAGCTGCCATGCGTTATTATAGGAAGAGTGGGGAATTGAAAAACCACATAGTCTATGACTTTATAGAGAAAGGGACCCTGCCACAAGGTGTCTCCTGAGTGCAAAAGCCTTATTTCCCCAATAGTGTTTACCAAGAGCAAATCCTAACATTAAATATGACCATGGTCTATGGGAAGAGCTAAGTGTTCATTTTGCCATTCCCTTTTAGCTTTTTGGTATACTCCACTTGAAATATATTCCATTTTTTTGCTGAATTAATGAATAAAGGATGAGCAAGGTCTGTTCTCCACATGAACTTCCCTATTGGTTTAACCATGAAACTACTTTTTTAAAAGAGGAATTTCAGTATGGGAAAATGAGCTAGATCAGATTGAGTCTAGAAGTTTCTTGTAATTAACATAGGCTGTCTTTCTACCTATGCCTTGGTCTAGAAATTAGCCAAACCTTGAGACAGACTCTGTAACCAAAGTAGCTCACTGGAGTTTGTGCGTCGAATTGCATCCCTTTCACTCTCTCTATGTATGAGTTGGTTCTACATTTTCTAAGCCTACTTATTCAACATCTATCAAAATAAGAATAAATGTCATGTTGCAGGAACTCTCTTGGTGCCAGATTATTTTTGCACATTATCTCTAACTCTCACAATATATTTTCATTTACCCTATTTCTCAACTAAATATTCTGAGACATAACAAATAATTTTTATTGATTTTTAATAACATTGCCAGCAGTTCCTAACCATATATAAATATAAATATAGACATAGATATAGATCTTATAAATAATTCATTCTCTATCTTTTTATAGTATAGCATTGATTCTCAAACTCTGATATTCATATATTTTTACATATATGTACAAAGGATTATTTTTAAACCATATATATATATATATATATATATTTCATTTTTTAAATACACTTAAAAAGACCCTTTAACGTATCTTGGGGTGACAAAGGAGACTAGAGGGAGGGATACATGTTTGCAGACTACAAAAAACACTATATGGCAATACTGATTCAGAAACAATGTGAGATTCGCTTGCATTCTTTCTATGACACCTTCAATTAAATAAATGGGGAGTAGATTTTGGGTTTGGTGAAGGTGTTAGTGATTTTTCTTTTTCTGCCAGAGTATATTTTTGGTGTCAGCAACAAGATAGTTCTAAGAGAGGCAATAAGGAATTTAGGGTGGATTCACTTCCTGAAGATTAAAACACAGGCCAAATGAACCATCCCTCTACGAAACCGCAGGATAGATGGGCACTGTGAATATGAGAACCTTCTCAGCTAAGTTCGTTTTGCATCTCCCTAACTGGGACACTTTCAAATCTGCATGCCTCTATTGATGGCTGCTGTACCAGGATTTTTCAAAACCATTGTCTAGTTAATTTTTGCAATACTCCGTGAAACTTATTGTTACTCTCAGTTCTAAGTGGAGAACATATTTGAAAGTAAATTCCCCTGGCTCAAATCACACTTCTCACAGTCCTTGTGATTAAACCCAGCATTCAGCCCAAGCTGTATTTATTGCCTCCTAGATTATGCGTTGTTTTTCTGATCTCCCTTATTTGATCTTCTGACATTAGGGCATCATTTTGATGAAAACACAACAATTTAGTATGTCAGTGGAGAAATGTAGCAAAATATCAACAGAAAAAAGCACTTACGGAGAATAATTCTGCAGCACCCTGAGGAAGGTCTGAGGCTCTTTACAATCTGAGCATTTACCAGGTTGAGACTTATTCATTCATTACTGACGAATAAAAGTGAGCATCAGATCACCATATATGAATGCCAGAAGGGATTAAAAGTAATCCAGAGAAGGACATTAAAATCCCATAAATAACTGTGACATGCTTTCTAAGAGACAAGATTAATGTAGACTAAGAAAGACATATTTAGGTTTTAGTACATATCAATGATTTCATCATGTTTGGACATCTTTTGTCTTCTTTCTACATCAGATAGATAGCAGATGAAATGGAGAGTGAAGCCATTTCTGTTATAATGCCCTGTTATTAACATTTCATCTGGACAAAAAGTTCCTCTCACACTTCAGTCTGTTAGCATGACTCAGTGACTTGGGCCATACTTGTTATTTCTCCTAAAGGGTAAATAACAGTTTCCTAGCATATGATCTTATGAGGTTTTTCCAATATTCTGAAATTATAATGAAAGAATCTTTTAGATAAACTTAAATAAAAAAGAAAGAAAGAACTATCTGAGGCCTAGAAAGGTAATTTTAAAGTTTCTATGCACTATGCTGTTTGAAAAAATTATTTGCAGTCACAGACTCTAGTCAAGGTCTCTATTTCCCTCAACAACTGTCCCATATATGACATGGAATAACATTAAAATCAGAACTGTTTCTCCTAAATTAGCCCACTGCCTTTGGCTACCTAAAGCCAAGTATTACTTTAGGTGTTACTATTATAAGATAATCCAATTATAAAAAAGTAATTTTCTCTTAATTTTCATATTAGAAAACGCTGTTTAGAAGTTATCTACAAAAATTTCTAGTTGGTGTGGTAAGTCTGTGTGGACAGGTTTCTTGGAAGAGAAAATAAGTCAAGGTTTTCTGGGGACAGATGGCTATCATTTGTCTACTTTTGAAGAAACCTGTTGAGAATCAGCTGAGATATACCACAACAAAAATAAATAAAAATGGATGAGCCTTCGTTACAAAACCCTGTGTGAAATAAAGTATGTTTTGAAAACTATACAGCATGTTACCTTCCTCACAGAGTTCAAAAATGAGAAAATCTATTATTCAGCTTCAGTGTATGTCATAGAATTATATTAAATGAGTACATAATAAACAAAATTAAGCATGGTGGTAACTTTCAGTGAGAAGAGGAGGAAACATGGAGGCTTATTTAGGCTACTGTAAAAATTGTTATTATATAGAATAATAAGCTTAGCATATGAAGTACATTATTGAAAATGAACCATAGAATAAAAAGAGATAAAGACTACAGATATATTATGAGTTTACCACAAACTGAGGATTTTGATTTGTCTTATACTGCATAGCTGAGTGTTATGGCTTGTAACTAGATGCTCCCCCAAAGCCTCATGCAAAGATTAGTGGGACTTTTCTGAGCTTGCTGGATCTAAGGTATGTAATACAGGGTTAGGGCTTTTGGGATTAAATTAGTCTGCTAATTGGAATAAGCACAGTTCTGGATGTGGCTGAATGGATTTATAGAAGACAAAAGTCCCAGCCTGGGCAGTGGCTAGCAACACCCAAAAGGCTCCTAACCTGGATGGGATAAAAGCAAAAAGCAGGCTCACTGCTTGCCTCCTTTTTCCTGCCACACTATGAACTCTTCTTCTTTTGCAATGCTCCTCTGCCACACCACCCTGCCTCAGAACCAGTTCACTATGGATTAAACCATCTACACACTGTGAGTCAATACAAGCCTTTCCTTTTTTAACTTTAAGGGTCAGGTATTTTGTCCCAGCAATGAGAAAAATAAGACACTGAGCTTCTTGGGTTGAAGAATGAGAAATTCATATATTGAGATTTGAAACTGAAAATTGGGTAATACATAAGAGAGGCTGTGGAAATAAAATTCTCAAAAAGGAGTAAGATTGTAAAAATGTTATTTTACTAACCTTACAGTTTATATCTACTCCTGGCTAAGCTATGCCAAATCATCTTTCCCTTCCTTGATATTTACTAATTCAATAAATATTTATGAGCACCTACTTATTTCTAGGTATTATCAGAAATATTCCTTTTCAGAGATGACAAGTGTTTAAAAAAGATGCTAAACAAATATTCATAATCTCTAACTACAATATTAACATATTGCTCTGTTGAAAATAGTGTAAGTCATAAGTAACTAGCTATTCAGTGCATAACTAGAGAAACACATAGAGAATTTCTATGTTAGTTTCCATTTTCTTTTTAAAATATTTACTATAAAAACTCTTGTAGAAAGTTTGGAGAGTTTCTTTTAAAAGAAGAAAATATATAGTGCCTGAAATTCCATTACTATGACACAAACTTTATTAGCATTTTGATATATTTCCTTCAAGTCGTTTTTCTGTGAATACTCATGTTACAAAACTGTGACTGTGGTACATATTCAATTTTGTGCTGCAAAAGCAAAGTCTTGTCATGTATATTAAAATGACCACATCCTGAATAAACATGGGCAATGCTTTTAGTCACTAACATTGAGCAAAGTCTGTATCTATCTGCACTCTGACTGAGATTAGTTTGAACCAGCTTGGATTATGAAGTCTGACCTTGGAGAGAATTTATAGATTTTCAAGAAAAAGGAATTTCCCCTACCACCTAAAAGCCTTACCACTTGAAATTTGAGCAATATCTCTCAAACTTTAATGTAAACTCAAAGCACCTGAAGATATTTTTATAAATAGAGACTCTGAGTCACTTGTTCTGAGTTTGGGATTGTATTTCTGCTTTTCTAAAAGGTTTCCAACTAGTACAAGTGTTGTTGGTCTATAGGTTATGTTTTTAATAGCAAAGGTCTGACAAATAATGAAAAAACTTCTGTCTGTCCATCTCTCTCTCTCTCTTTCCCCCTCTCTTTTTGTTACAAACTTTTCTGATAAACATAATTCCCAAGAGAAAGGTTTACTAGTTCCAAGGACATCTTTTTAGTTGATATGCCATTTTAGGGTTTCCCAGGAAAGCAGATAGACATATTTTCCCTAAAACATCAAGGTTTTATTTTCCTCCAGTTGCCTGGACAGCAGTGCCATGAAAGGCAGGCAATGCCCTTAGCAGAGTAAACTTCCATAAAAAAGTTAAGATCAGGTCTTGCTCAATCTGTTTGCAATATTCTCCCCCAATTCTTGAATACAGAGTCCCATATCTCATAAATATAATATCTAAACAAACAGAACAGAGAAACTCCAGTGTTTAATTTGATTTGAATTTTTGTCATCTTTGCATATCACCTATTTTTGTGCTGTCTATTTCACCCATTGGATTGATTCCTGGCTAAGTGCTAAAAAAAGAAAAATGAAAGATATTGTTGGAGACCAATACAAAGTAGCTCTGAGCAGGATTAAATTTTACTAATTGGTTTTCTATGTTTATCTGTGAGTCTGTCCTAGGCCTCAGCCCCTTGCCTGGTGAAGGGAGCTGATTCATAGTAAGTGAACCTCTATGAATCACTGATCTTGGCTGAGGTTTGGAGTAGCCAATAAGGCCAAAGGGCAAGATAAAGCCACAGCTGAAGACACCTTGGCTCCTCTACTAATTCAGTAAATGGAGACAGCAGTTAAAGGAAGTTCACTCCTATAGTCTCCATCTTACCATGAATGTTATCTTGGACATAAGATGGTTCTCCTAAAGTGGCATAATTTACCACTTGGAGAAGTCCTTGAAGCAACTTCTGAGGTCCTGCCCATTTCCTGCACTTTTCTGCTTTCTTACCTTTTGTCCCTGGGCCTAATAAATTGGGCTAATCCAGAGAAGACTTGGTCTTAGCCCCTCGGAGTCACAAGCTCAACTAAAGGGTTTCGGTCCTCCTGGATGGAGCCCCTAAAATCATACTATTTGTTTCTTTTTATTTAACCTCCACCGTACACTCCTTTGGACGATCAGGGATCTAGGTCAGAACCTGATAAGATATAAAGTCAAGAAAAACAAGAACAGCCACTAAGCTAATAAAGAAAACTACCTTCAACTGTCTGTTGGAAAGTTGGGCATAACTAACCTTAGAATATGTTCTGTCATTCAGATTAGGGTGGTCAGCATGTCTCTGACCCTTTCTGACCAAGCTGCAGTAGTGTCAAGCTGCAGTAGTGTGATGAACATGGGCTTCATCCCTGGGCCACAGACTGGTCTGTGGCCTGTTTGAGAAGTGAAATGCACAACAGGAAGTGAGCAGCATATTTCTAATTGAAACTCACTTTATGGAGTCTCCCCATTACTAGCATTTCCTTTTGAGCTCCCAGTTCCATCAGATCAGCAATGACATGAGAATCTCATAGATGCTTGAACTGAACTTTAAAGTGTTCATTCAAAGAATCTATGGGAATCTTATGTATCCGTAATGGAAATGAAGTGTACAGTGTGATCATAGAAATAAAACACAAAATAAATTTTATGCACTTGAAGCATCCCCAAACCATCCCCACCACCATAACCACCACTCATCTCTGGAAAGCTTTTCTTTCATAAAATTAGTTCTAAGTACCAAAAAGGTTCAGAATTTCTGTGTTAGAACAGCACTTAATGAGGCAGAATAGCCAGATGTGTACTGATTTTCTCAGTGATGTATGTGGTAACTTGAAGTCAGCTGTGGAAGGAATTTTTGCACCCAGGAAATGGGCAAACATATACCACCTTTTCCATTCCATTGGATGTGAAGAAGTTACTAGCATAACACTTCTAAATCTTTACTTTTTACAACTCATAGTGGATACTGTGTAAATTCTTTGCATGTTGACTATATGAACAGAGCCAGGTCTAATGATGTTGGCCATATAGCTTCATTTTATAAAAATTAAGTCACACACAATGCATGTTTCCAGACATGCTACCATATCAAATCTACCCATCCACAGGAACATCTTCCTTATTGTATAATTCCACTTAATTTTTTTCTGTAGTGCTTTCTTCCCAGAAGTATCAAAATTTTCTAAAGTTTTCATTTCTTGAATATTTCCTTAGATAGTGAAGCTATGAGGTATTTTCATAGTTTGACAGTTGTACAGAAGTGGGAGTGGGAATAATTATGGTACTTTATGCCCCAGAATTCAAACCTACTACAACATGAGACAAGTTTTTGAAAATTTATTTTAGGAAATTGATGTGCTGACTTACATCTCCTTCTGTTTAATCATTTGAAAGTCATCAAAGTTATGATGAAAGTTTATTTTTTTTCTTGTTTAAAAGAAAGCAGGTGAGATTCACATTAAAAATCATAAATATAAGAACATACAATTTAAAGGATCTTTATGTTTTTAATTTGAAGAATTTACACAGGCACTACACACAAGCACCACACAACCTTCCTAAGGAAGAGTGTTATAAGTTTTTCATGCCTGATACAGTTACAAAGATTGTTTCCATTGTCAAGATAATTTAAGATTAAACATGTATCTGTCTACATGGTAGTTTTGTGTAATTGTATGTGGTGTGCGCAGGTAGAATATAGGTTTATTTCTGTTATCGCTTCGCTACCTAAATGACTTTAATCAAGGATGAATTCCTCACAGAGTTTTGGTCAAGGCAGGAGAATGGAAGTAAAATGATGCTCTTTCTTCCTGGCTTTGATCTGGATTCTCTATGTTAAGTGCAGGCAATGCTATAGTTTCCTTTTTTCCCCAGAGTCTGTGTGAAGAAAAAAAAAATTACCTTTTGCCTGATGTGGAGGTAGGAATTGGCTTACAAATGGAAACAGACAAGTTCAGAGACCCACATTTTTATGAGGAACCAATGAAAAGTCCGCTAATGATCAAGTATTGCTGCTAGCAGAATCCCTGAGCTGAGCAAACATGACTTCAAAAGAGACTTTAAGGGCCAGATTAAATAAAAGCCCAGGGAAAGACACTAGAGTAGTAGAGGCTACATCAAAGTAAACAGTGGCTTCTCTGCCGAGAGTTTTCTTTCTATTTCTGACACTACGTTTTTAGAGGTAGAGTCTTTATAGTTGTTGGGAAAATTCACATCTGGAATGCTCTGCTTTATGGTTTGCCCTTTCAATTTAAAGGAAAGAAATGTCACTGTTCACAGTGACGAAACTTGATAATTGCCATCTTTGGTGTGGGTTGTAGGCACCAGTTGCAGCCTTGATGGTGACAGCTGGAGTAGTGATTATGTGCAGGAATATTCTGCTACATTAGGTCGAGCTTTGCTAACATATAGAGTATCTGAAAAGGTTAAAAACCTGTGGACAGGAAAGGATGAAAGAGAAAGAGGAAGGACTTCAATGCTTTCTAAAATTTCAGAAGTAAGTGAGACTTTATTATGCCTTAATGTTAGAGATAAAAAAAAAATCTTAAGAAGTGACTTTCTAATATTATAAAGTAGTACAAAAAATCTTTGTCATTAAAGGAGAAAAAGGAAGTGAAGGATAATCAACATTTTAATCAGCCTTGCCACCAATGTTTCTCCCTGATTTTCCTATTTCTGTTACAGGATTTCCTAAATGCCCTACTCTTTCTCATTGTCACACACTCAGGAACCTAGTTTTATTGCTAATCTTTCAATAACATTATCATCAGAGGAACAATTTAAATTACTTCCTAATTAAAACTGTAAACTTCTTCTGGGCATGGAATACCTTGGATGACTATTTTCTTAATTAAACTGTTTAACTTGTTCCACACCTAGCCCAAAATTACCATAACTAATTGCTGACTTGCTCTTGTCACTCTCATTATTCCCTATCCAGGAGCCCTCCAAAGTGTCAGGATTTGGTTAATAATCCCAGAGCAGCTTTATGTCACTTATCTTCTTGAAAGTCTCAGTAATATCAACCTTGGGAGAGCCTGATCAATATCAAGATTTCTCTTATTTTAGAAGAGTCATCACTACCAGCATGGAACATCATCACCATTACCAGATTCCAATCACACTACAAATGCTGTCACTTTCACCAGTCTCATTATCATCATCAGGGGACTCTTAATTGCCATGGCTGCTGACACATTTAGTATTGCAGCATTTAAAAAGATGAGCATCTCCCATTTTACAAGCATAAAAAGTTCAAGTCTCTCAAAGGAAAGATACCTCTTTGAAAGTCACAGGTTCAAATATGTAAAGTAGTTGGAATTTGAAAAGCTAATTACAAGCCAATACCCTTGAAGGATCTGTCAGATATAAATCACATGCATCAACCATATTGACTATAATTCTTACAATAAAATCTATTAAATCCTGTATATGAGGATCACATTTGTCAATAATCAGTGATGGTTGCTGAGTTCCATACTCACTCTTCTGTACTCTGTTCTGAATTTACATTATAGCTGGACATTAAAGAGAGAGGAAGAGAGTGGCATTCCATCTGGGTTTAATTTACTGAAACCTGAATTTCTTAGGCTATTTTATCTCTTGGCTTCTCCTTAGGTTTGGCCAATGGGAAGCATTTGTAGGACATCATGAATCAGGAAGAAGGTAAAACTTGGCTTCTGCAGTCTCATCCTGTTTCAGCATGAGGAAGAAGGAAACTGCAAACTTCAGAAACCTTGAGCTCATTGGCAAATCTTCAGTACCTTTTCCAGGTTTCAGAGTAATAGAAGCACTTCCCCAAATAAATATACAAAGAATATTTGTAGCCTAGAGGATTTACTACTTAATTTGAATGATGCACACAGGAAATCTGTATTTCCCCTCTTCTAATACCTCCTAATTTTTATCCTCCAGTTCTTCCAACAAATTTAGGAATAATAGTTATTATAAAAGATATCTCTTTGTGCTATCCAGCATAGATATGTTTTCCTGCTAGGATTCAAAATGAAATGTGAACTATATTCACAGAAAACTTACTTTTAAATTTTGAAAAGTGAGTGTTATGATATCATCTGATTGGACTTGTAAGCAGAGGTGATATCATTGACTTTGTTAAATGGTTTTTGACAATCTAAAGTATGTTAGCTTTCCATTACTGTAACAAAATGCCTGAGGTTTACCTCAAAAAATAGGAAAGGTTTATTTTGGCTCCCAGTTTTGGAAGCTACAGTCCATAGTCAGTTGGCCTAATTTCTTTTGGCTTGTGGTAAGCCAATCATTTATCATGGCAGGAAAAGGCTTGGTGGAGAAGGTCATTCACCTCATGGTTTGTTGTGAGAGAGAAAGAAACTAGCATCCTATTATCCCATCTGAGACTGTGTCTACAGTGACATAAAACCTCAAATTAGGCTCCAAATCATACAACTTTTCACTACCTTCCAATACAGCCAGAATGGAGACAGCATTCAGCGCTTGAGCTTTGAGGTAATGTTCCAGGTCCAAACCACACAACATGGAAAGTAATGACATTCTAAGGAGATAAATTATCACCAATATTGCTTAGAAAAATCATGCTTAAAGATCAGGCTTTTGGAGACCAGGTAGTAACAAACCTGAAGCTTATGATAGAGATGACTATAACAGCCATGTGATTCTCTGGTTATTTATTATTGCTCTAGAAGGACTAGTGAAGGAGATGATCGGTTTGGGGTCCTGAACTGTCATTTCAAGATGCAGACTATATTCTGTGATGTTCTCAGAATTTTTTTTCTTTTATAAACAAAGAATTAGTGTTGTTGAAAATTAATTCCCAAATATAATATCACAATGTAAATTGATATTAGTCACACTTCTTACATTTAGAGCACCGAACAACAAAGAATAGGACCTGGCACTTGGGGTAGCGATGTTCAGATGTGCTTCAATGAACAGAGTGACCTTGAATTCCCAAGTCTCCTTGAACCTCTCTTTCAAATACATTGTTCCCTGCTTTTTTGTCTGAGAAGTTTTCCTTCCCTGTTAAAAGACCTGTAGTTATGTTACTTGAGGAAATTATCCCCGAAGCGGATACTGAGTCTTTTAAAAACTATCACTTATTGTTTTTAAAATGAATACCGAAGTCAGAACCCACCATCTTTCCATGAGAAAAAGACCAGTGTTTGACCCAAGGAAAAATGATTCACACATCTACAGACTCATAGGTTTTTCTGAGTAAAATCAGAAAAAAAATGTGTAATATATGTGTACAAGTTAATTGTAATAACAATTGACCAAAAAGGACAGAAAAAATATCGTGTTGAAGCTACAATGTTGAGAAGGGTATGTGGATTGATTGGACATTATGGGTTCAATATATTAACTTGAGTACTTGGAGATAGTTTTAACAGTCTTCTTGCTTAATTCAAAGAAGTCAATGGTAATTTACAATCTAAATTTATATGCCTAGACTTCCCTGGTGAAAGGAAGAAATCCACAATTTTATCCACACAAATAATTCGGCTGATTTTTTGAAGCAAGTTTTCAACCCTCTCTTGCCTTATCTTATATGTCTTCTAGTGGACTAAAAAGATTACTGTTTTTTCTTAGAAATCTAAAAATGCATCAATGAAGGAAGCATAATAGCATTCTGAGTTCAGAAGTGGTTTCAATGGGAGGAGGTTATACTATATAGTTGAACTGATATATCCTTCCTGATTTCAGTGCAGAAAATGGAATCCTGGTTATATAGATACCACAGTTCCTTCTTAATGCTATATATAAAGTAAGCATAATCACTGAAAGGGAGCATAATACACGTATAATCATCAGCTTTAAAGGTGCACTGGTAAATTTAGGATGGTGTCACTAGACATAAAATAGATTCACATGCCACCAAAGTATTACTTGAATGTTATGGTTTGTGTCTGTATGTCCCCCTAAGCCTCATGTCCTCATGGAAGTGGCTGAGTCTAGCATTTGTGACTGGTTTGTTGTCTAGTGCTGGCACTGGTAGTATGGGTGTTTCACCCACCCAGGGAGCTGTCATAAAATATAAGGAGCTGTCATAAAATATAAGGGAGGGAAGGAGGCATATTCTGCCCTTTTGTCCTTTGGCTCTTGTTGCTTGTGGCCACAATGAATGGTTGCCTCTTAGCCATGCCACCCTGCCTTGGAGCCAGCTGAGTATGGACTGAAACTTCCAAAAACTATAAGCTAAATAAACCTTCCTTCTCTAATTATGAGCAATGGGTATTTTGTCTCAGCAAGGAGAGAAAAGTAACAAAAAAATTGATCTATAAAATTAAATTAATTAGAGCTCGTGAGTAGAAATAAGAATTTTCAGCAGTGGCATGTAACCCAGACTTGCATTCTTCTCTGTGAAGAAAGGGACCTGACAGAATTATATACTGTAAAATTGTCTCCAATGTCTCTCAAAAGGAGCCTGTATCATAAATAGAGTATCTGATCCCTGGCCAAAGCAAAATTACCAAATATTTGGAAATTATATGTGTATTGCTTGATATTAATCTTGGGAATTTAAAATGGCATCATGTGTTACTCATCATATGGACGCTGGTAAAGACCTGCTGGAAAGTAGACATTGCCTGAAAACTATCTTCTAGTGGTTAAATGTTCTATAACTCCTCACTGTGATTTGTTCCTTCCATTTTTAAATGTGAGGTTGGAATAAACATATTTTGAAATTGGCTGAATTCCCATATAAGCTTAATGGTCCATGAGAATGGGCAAGCAGTTAAAAAAAAAACCAGGAAATCAGAACTCTAGAAACTTCTTATGGGCAAATATCACTATTAAAATTTGAAAGATACAGGGTTCCTATTATGTTGTCCTACCATAGTCTGCTTGTTTGGCTTGTGTAGAAAGTGGTTGGATTTTGAAGACTGAAGTTAGTTAAAAGATTTCAGCTTTACAGAGGTGAAAACTAAGACTCAAAAAGAAAAAGATCCTCGGTTTGTAAGTAAGGTTTAAGGAATGAAATTCTATGTAACCTGCTTCTAGTCAGTATGATGTCTGACTACCATGTGTGGACCAAAAGAAAAAATGTAAGATGGATAATTTATTAAAAAATTCATTGTTTTTATTACAAATTATGACCTCAATAATTTACAATCTGTAATATTCTTCTGAGCCTACCTTTAAAACTTAATAAAATCATGATAGTACTTTATCCATTTCTCTCTCTCATTCCTATAAACAAAATTTTGTTAGAATTAACAATACTTACATTTGTTTATTGTCTATAGCTGCTTTCATCCAACAACTGCAGAGATAAATACTTGTATTTGGCCATTTGGGAATTTTAAGTAAAACTGAAAATTTTTACTACCTGACCCTTTATTGGAACTTTCCCAACTCCTATTTGAGATTAGAGAAACAAGATTTCCTTATTTTTATGTCATATAAAGTATTAAAATCTCAACATTGCCTTTTGATATAGCTATGGAAAATAATTAATTGCAGGAAAGATTGCTGACAATGTGGGTCTATGCATATGATATTTTAAAAAATGGTTCAAGAAAAATAAAAACAAAAAGAGACAATGTTTTCTGGTTTTGTATGAATAATGATTCAAAGTAAAAGGAAAATAATATCCTATTAAACAGTATCTCATTTTTATATTTTGAGGATAAAGATTAACATGGTGATGGACAATCTTTCACTCATTCCCAAGTATAAGGTATGTGCAACAACTACAGTTAATGTTTTAATTTTTAAAATTTGTTGCAGGGAAAGAAACATTAAACCTCTGAAAATATTCCCTTTCCTCAGCTACCCTTGTCCCAACTTTCTTGCCACTTCCTCAAGCGTTTCTGGACATCTGTTCTCTTTCCTGTCCCAGTTGTCCTGTCATGGCTGCCTCCATGTCCTGAATCAATTCAAATCTCTTAATGTTCTTGGTCCTTTTGAATTTGGGGAAGAGCTAGATGTCTTCAGGTACCAGATCCAGTGAATAAGGAGACACTATAAAATTTTTTATTTGAAAAAAATCTGTCATAAGGGTTTTTAGTTGACTCAGGACATCAAGGTAGCTGCAAAAAACACAAAAGAGGACTTTCAAGCTGTTCCAGAAAGTGGCAAGAGTCATAGGATAAGCGTGTCTGAAGCAAGGAGTGTCTTGAGGGAGATTAATGGATATTAAATGTTTCAATTTAAACATGCATTTTACATTTTGATTACACCTTGGGCATTCATATCAGATGATCCTCAGCTTATTCTTCCTATGTATCCATCATCCCTTCCACTTTGCATCACACAGCACTGTGAACACACACCCTATCAACCCTTGCTCTACTCAACATAACAGAAAGATGTTCAGACACATTTTTCTTTTTCCTAATTGTTTTTCCCTTATCTGTTTCTTTGTGGGATAAAGCACCCTGCTCTCCTTGTTCTCAGTGTACCATCATCAGAACTGTGCTGGTTTATGACACCAAGGAAAGGAAGCATTCTCAAATATAAAACAGGTTAGAGCTTCTCCTACTCAGGGTGAACCCTTCACGTTTCCCTATAGTCTGTCAATGAGATGAGCATATTTCAGTGTGCCTTTCTGCAGATCACCCAGATAATTTATTTTTCAGATTTATTGTCTTTGAAATGGTTTTCCACTTTGTGGCACTCCAAGGATAGTTGCTATTACAAAACTGGAGGCATGGTTCCCTACCCTCTAGCCAGACCTCTACAACAGGCATTTTAAAAGATGATTATTATAAAAAGAGATAGAATACATTATTTTCTCTGGGCTTATAAATGCATTTAAATTGAAAGAAAAATACACTATTTATATAAATTTACACTAGCCAGTACCTCAAAAAAGGAAGGGAGCAGACAGGTGCTAGACTAGGAGTGAAAGGGACCAGAGTTTGCATTTTATTTGTAATGGCCTGAGTGTTTGTTTTGTAGAAAAAAATTTAAATGTAGCTTGTACCATTGAAAGTTATTAACCCTCTCCTTCATACTCTCTAGCAAAATATGACTGTAAATGATTAATTAGCATCTGCAGAGGTCACATGAAATTACCTTCCTGTGTCATCAATTCTGAGACTTCAAACTGTTCTTCACTCTCTGTGACAGTTATGTAGGTGATGGAAGAGTCAGGGCGTTTTCCAGAACAGTCTTCATCTCTGTAATGTGATCCTGACCTTCTGGACTGAGTTTAGATCTAAATATTCTCTTTTAGTGTTCTTATTCACACTAAAAAGTCATAGTGACTACAGAATTACATTCGTTTTCTAAATCCGGCCTGAATTTATCAGGTCTAATTCAGGTCAGCACTGTGTGGAAGCACATCTTTCTATAAATACTAACATAATTATTTTCACAAGTTACTTCAGTGAAATATTGTGAACAATTTTTACAGCACTGATGTAAGCCTTTCAGTGTTATGCATTTTGTGAACCTAATTAGGTAGGTGTAAATCCATGTCAGAGATGGAAAATGGCCTTTGCAGGAGAGGAAATAGGACCTCAAACAAGTGGCACACATGGCGTGTCAATAGCACTAGTATTTTTAGTTCTTTTTGTGACTGGATTATATAATTTACCTTAATTTTCTTATTTGTACTGTAGCGTGTATCAGATTTCATGTTTTACAAGACTGAATGATGCTCCAATACAGTTATCTCCTTCATAAGCTGATTTCATTTTCATTGACATATACTCAGAAGTGGGGCAGCTGGAGCATATGCAGATGTATTTCAAGCTTTTATAGATCTTCTATACTATTCTCCATAGTGACTGTTCTAATTTACCTTCTCACCAACTGTATATAAGAATTTACTTTTCTGTACATCCTCACCAACATTCATTTTTGAGATTTTTTGATACTGTATATTGTAAATGGAATGATATGATAATTCAATTAGGCCTAGATTTGCATTTCCTTAATGCTTCCATATATTGAATACTTTTTCATATATTTTTTGGCTTTTTGTGGTACATGGTTTTAAAACATTGACATAGTCCAAGTTCTATGTTTTTCTTTATATCCTGTGTAATTGGTCTAATATACAAGAAATTGTTTTCAATTTAATGTAGTGAAATTTTTGTCTATCTTTTCTTCTCAGAATTTTGTAAATTTAGGTCTTACATTTAAGCCTTTGGTCCATTTTTAATGAATTTTTACATATGGTATGCATTCATTATTTTTTTCTAGGACATTTTGTTTTAAAAAGGCTTTTCTATTGAATGCTTTTGAGATTTTTTAATAAAAATAACTTGATTATAAATGTTTTTTTATGGATGTTCTAAAGAAACACATTGGTGAGCGTATCTCTCTTTGTATCTACTGTACTGCTTTGAGTACCACAGTTTTGTAGTAAGTTTGTGAAAAAAAAAAAAGGAAGTACAAGGCTCTACTTTTGTTTTGTTTCAAAATTGTTTTGGTTTGTAGGGTATCTTGAGATTTCATAACGTTTTCAGAATAGACAACTGAAAAATGACAAAATAGCAGCAGTAACTATCAAATACTGTTGAAATTTAGAAAGGACTTGCTTTGCATAAACTGTAGATAACTTTGGGTGGTACTGAAATCTTAAAAATACCAATTCTATGAACTTTTACAAATTTTCAGTTAATTGTTTCATTTCACTAAAATTTTATGATTTTTAGAGCACACATCTTTAATCCCATTGGTTCAGTTTATTCTTACTTTCTGTTCTAAAATAAGTGGAATTGTTTCTCTAATTTCAAGTTCGAATTTTTCATTCTTAATGTTTAGAAATGCACCTGATAATCTGTATGTTGCTCTTATACCTGCAATAGTGTTGTTTTCTTAATGTTTCTAACAATTTATTCATGGAGGGTTTAGGGTATACTACATAATAGATTGTGTCATACGAAAACAGAATTAGTTTTACTCCTTCCTTTCCTATTAGGATATCTTTCGTTTCTTTTTCTTAACTAATTTCTTTATGACTTCTAATGCCATAATGAACAGAAGCAGTGATGGTAGGTACCCTTCCTTTATTAGAAGAAAAACTTTGTCTTTAATCATGCTTATGAGATTAGCTGTGAGTTTCCCATATATGCTATTTCTTGCTATAACGTAGTTTTCTTCTAAACCTAGTTGTTGACTGTTTTTCATTATAAAATGGGTCATTTTGTCAAAGTAGAATGTTGGTTATTTTTACATTTTGAGCCATCCTTGAATTTCACCATGAATCTGTCCTGATCATAGTGGATATTTCCATTTCTCCAATGCTAATAATACACAAACCAAATTATAAGAGAAGAGGCTGATTTTTCTTCATGGTTTTGGTCAAAGTCTAAAGGGGCTCATTGGGGGATGTTTCTTTTGTGGTTTTTTTTTTTAGTGTGAGTCTGCAAAATTAGCTTTTATAGCAGAATCACACTAAAAAAACAAGTAGCCTTTCAATTACTTAATTAATTAATTTTTGGCACTAATGGATTAACCAATTTATGAAAACAGATAATTGATTACCTCTTAAATATCCACCTGGTTCCACCTCTTAATATCTCATAAGTGAAATTAAATTTCCACATGAATTTTAGAGAAGATAAACTATAACATCCTATTGATTTGTTTTCTAGTACTTTTAATCAGTATCAATCAGGAATATCTATCTGAAGTTTTCTTATAATGTTTGTCTGGCTTTAACAACATAATAATAGCTTTATGGAATGAGTTAGAATTTCTCAATTTTTGCAATAGCTTGAGAAGGATTAACATTCATTTTTCATTAAATGATCTCCAGAATTCACTGGTGAATTGCTGGTTTTGGGGTCTTCTTTGGAAAGTTTATGATTACTAATTCAGTTCAGATTTATTCATGATTCAATGTTGCTTGTTGGGTTTTTGAAAATATACATTTCTACAAGACTACTCAATTTTTTAGCATAAAACTGTTTATAGTAGTCGTTTATGTCTTTTTATTTTTGTGAAATCTAGAAGAATATTCTTCTTTATGATTGTTCAGTTATTTGCACCATCACACACAATCCAGTTAAAAGTGTGGTACTTTTGTTGATATTTTGAAACAGACAATATTGATGTTGATCAGTTTTTCTTGTTTTTGAATCTTTTATTCTGTATCTATATTATATCCTTTTGTACAGTCAAAGTTCTCCAGAGATAAATAACTAATAGAAAATAGATAACTAGACAGATAATAGACATATAGGTTTAGACAAAGTTTTATTATGAGAAATTAGATGATTATGACTACCGAATTTATATTGCATGATCTACCATTTGCTAGCCAGAGACCTGATACCAACAAGTTCTAGAAATTGTGACCAAGAAACCAATAGAATGAATCCTGGTTTAAGACCAAAGTCTATAGAAACAGGACCACTGATGTCCAAGATCAGGTGAAGATGGGTGTCCCAGCTCAAGCTGGGGTAGTGTGTTTGTCCTTTATACTTGTGCTGGCTTTTGGATTACTTTCTTATTATATTTCTGTATCTCTGAATAAAAGTTAAAATTGGCTGAGGTAGGAGGATCATTGTGAGTTTGAGACCAGCCTGGACTACAAAGTGAGCTTAAGGCCAGCCTGAACTGCATAGCGAGACCTTGTCTCAAAAAAGACAAAAAAAAAAAAAAAAGTTAAAATTGTTAGTGACTTTTCCATGGGATGGCTTGGGATAGAACCTAAGGCCTTGTGAATGCTAGGCTAGCATTCTACCACTGAGCTATACCCAATTAGTGACTTTAATGTAAACACTTATGAGTGTAAATTTCTCTCTTCTTCTTTCTTCTTCTACTTCTTTTACTTCTTCTTCTTCTTCTTCTTCTTCTTCTTCTTCTTCTTCTTCTTCTTCTTCTTCTTCTTCTTCCTCTTCTTCTTCTTATTTTGTCTTTTTGAGACAGGGTCTCGCTATGCAGTTCAGGCTGGCCTTGAGCTCACTTTCTGGCCCAGGCTGGTTTCAAACTCACAACAATCCTCTTGCCTCAGCCTCCCAATTGCTGGGATTAGAGGTGTGAGCCAACACGCCGGGCTCTCTTTTATTATTGCTTACATAAAATCCCATAATTTTTTCTGTTTTTGGTCTTAACTAGTCTAAAGATATTATCTAACTTCCTGTGTGATTTTTTTTCTTCAGTCATTTGTTGATTAAGAGTATCCTGTTTATCTTTCACATATTTGTGGATCTACCAATCTTCACTTTGCTACTGTTTTCCAGCTTCATTCAAATTGGGATGAAAAGATATTTTGGACATTTTGAAGAGATTTATGAAGACATTGTGTTATTTGAGAAAATATGTGTTCTGTTGTTAGTAATGGATTTTACACATGTCTGCCAGGTTCAATTATTGTGCAATGTTGTTTAAATCTTCTATTTCCTTACTAATCTTTGGGTTTTTTTTAAAGATATAATGGCTGGCCTCAAATTTATGGCAATACTCCTGCCTCAGCCTCCCAATTGCTGGGATTACAAGAGTGTACCACCATGCGCAGCATGGTCTGGTTTTTAAAGGTGTGATATTTAGATTTCCTATAATTATTGTCAACTTGAATATCCACAAATATTTGGAAGTTAAACAACATGCTTTTAAAGAATGACCAAAGGAAAAAAAATCACAAAGGAAATAGAAAATACATTTAGATATGTGAAAATAAAAAATAGCAAAATGTATTGGATACTGTGAAAACAATGCTAAGAAAAAAATTAAAGTTGTAAATATTTACATTAAAAAGAAATATAACCACAAATTAACAAATTTAACTTTCAAAAGCATAGAAAAATGATAAGGAATTGAACCACTTAAATTGTCAAATTTTGGTTCATATATCTAGGAACTAATATTTGGTACATATATGTTATAATTGCTGCATCTTATTGGTCTTTTGATTTTTGTATCATATCTTTTTTTGCTATAGATCTAAAATAGTCTTTTGTACATTAAATATACTTGCTATTTGAATAAAGATTTGTACTAAGGAAGGGAGAGAACACAGTCAGGCAAACATGCCCCAGAATTTTCTACGATACTAAATTTTTCTTGGTTATTATAAATCTTTAACTATTTCTAAAGTTCCTACAAAGGTATTGCTGCCAAAATATGCTGTGTTTATATGGGAACAGGACCTGGAGCTTCCTCGTCTGTTATTTTTCTGATGTCACTGCTCTAGGTCACCTTACCAGGTCTCTGTAGTTAACTTATACCCTCTCTTTAATGTCACAGTGTTCAAGTGAAAAATGAGTGACCTCTTTAATTTGGTTAATATGTGATCACATGGCAATAGAAATTGAATATATTTGTAACCTTTCTGTAGTAAACGTGGAGATTAACATTAATTAAACCAAATCAAAATTTTTGAAAACTTACCTTGTGAATTCTGATGTACACATTATTTTATAGCTCAAGTGTCTACATGGTGTCTTACATGTACAGATGCTCAAAAAGTGAATCCCATCATGATGATGCTTATATAACTTATTTCCCCATGGGTGAAACTAGAGCCAAATTTCAGCATTCTCTTCTAAATAGTTGATTTCATCCTCTTCAACAATAATGGAGAAAATTTATAGATTCTCAGTAGGTAATCTATGTTTCTGCAGAAAAAGTATTTTTGTCTTAATTATCAGTCTTTGAAGAGTAAAGGAAATTCAGATGACTTACTCTCCTCCAATCGGAAATATTTATTCTCTTACATCCAAAAATGTTACTGCTTCAGAAAATAATCCATTTGCGTAGGATCAGTTATTCTATGTTTGCTTGAAAACACTACGTGTCTGTGATTTAGTGTGTAGCTTTTTAGATGCTCTTCAGTTTTATGACTCTTTGGTCTCCCTGAAGAAGCTGTATACTTCAGTCCTTCTCTTGCTGCATAGCTAGTTATGAAGAACTCTTCGCAAGTCCCTGCACCTATCAGAAATATGCCTTTAGGCTGGGGATTTAGCTCAGTGGCATAAGTGCCTGCCTGGCAAATGCAAAGTCATGAGTTTTATCCCCAGTACCCCCCCCAAAAAGTCTTCTAAAAGCATCAATTCCTTTCAGTTCTCACCTATCCATATATTATCAGTTCCATTTCATGTAGGAATTTCTGTCAACTTTCCTGCTTGAAAGTTTCAGACGATCTGTTTAAATAATGGTTATGCTCCATCCAAATCTCCACTGCTCAGCTTCATCTGTATCCTCACATTTATTTTTTTCTGGTTCCTTTCATAAATCTTATTTTTTATATGACTGCCCTGGTTGATCAGACTTTATATTGTAATTCTTTTTTATTGAATTTTTTCTCCTCAATCCTTTTACTGAGTTCATTCATTTATAATTTTTATTAAGACTATGTTTATTATTTAGTCCTTTCCAAATCCTACCTCTTTCATTAATCTTTCCCAAAATACTGAAATTTTCTTTGGGTTCTTTTACTTTGACACAGTAGTTATTTTTCTACCTTGTTCATCTGGTACTTTGAGTCTCATTTCTGGCTTACGTACTTCTCTGTCTGTAATAACTTCCCAACTAGACTGTATTTCTCCAACACATATTTTACTGCTCTCATCAACATATCTCCATTATCTTTGTGCAGAGCCATTCTTTTTCTTTGCCACTGTTCTTGACTATGAGAACAGGGCACGCATGATGGGGATGATGTTTGCTTAATATGAACTGAAATCAAAGACTGGAAATATCACCCTGGGATTGATTTCCACAAAACACACGAACAAACATTATCATAAACATGTATTAAAACAGTTAATATTTTAAAGGTCAAAATCAAGGGCCTTCTCTCTCTACATGTTCTTTTGATAGTTTTTTGTTTTGTTTTTTTTTGTTTGTTTGTTTGTTTTTGATTTCTCAGAAACTTTTTTGAGTTTTAAAATGTACTTGGCTGAAGACTACTTACTTCTTTGACCCACTAAGTGACAGAAGAATAATGTATGAACCCAGAGTTAATGTTGCTAGGTATGTTTCATTCAGGGGACTTAAGAATAGCGTTAGGTGGACTCTGCACATACACATCACCACTGTGTTCACACGACTTTTCTTTCCTGTGTCTAACCCCTTTCTCACTCTACTTCCCTGAATTTTATAGAGAAAGGAGATTTTCCAAGATTCTAAAGATTCTGCCAGGGAGGTGAAATATAGAATGAATGGCTATTTTAGGGGAAACTTCTCAACAGAATACTTACACTGCTGTTTTCAAGTTCAGGTCTCTCAGAATTGAGAACATGGCTTTTGTTGTTCTGGTCAATGGGCAAAGGAGGCAAGCTGGTTGCTTTGAGGCCCTAGTCATGCTCTAGCAGGGAAGGTCCCCCACAAATATATAGATAAGTGTGTTCGTCCTAGGACCTGGTTTAAAGAAGAAATTCTTAAACGTTTGGAAAGAATGTCATTGGTGCTTCTCTGAATGGCTATGCATATTGAGGGGCAGAACCATTATCTCCTGTACTTTAATGACTAGTGCTTAAGTTCAGCTGGCTTCTCTACTAAGGGCATGTTCTTAGTTGTAGTGGTGATTTTAGTTGTGGTAAGAAGTGTTATGAGCAGAAACATTTGCAAATTAGATTTGAAACTAAGCTTTCATCCTTTCAACAACTCTCCATTCCTTTCCTTTGGGACCTGAAACATGGGTTAATACATGTTGGGTGTTCATGATTCCCAATACATTATTACATTGCTACAGATATGGGAATATTTTACTGGAAGTCATACATAGATACAATGATGTGATAAATCATAGAAATCAATCGAATGGAAGGAGTTTGGGTTTCACTGAGGTGAGAAACAATGTTTTTACACCCTTCAGTTTATACCTAACCATTCTTTAGCAATGGGACAAAGGCCTTGATTTCTAATTTAGAGAAAAAAAATAAAATATTTCAAAATGCATTTGCTTCTCTATAAGAAAAATTTTGGTTTAACTGTCTCTATGAAACATTAGGTTTAGCCCAGGGTCCACCATAGCCCAGAAAAGTCAATGCAAAATTTCTTTTTTTAGATTTATTTTGAAAGTGAATGAAGACAAATGAGAACCCAAACCATAGAATAAAAGAAATATTTGGGCTTTAAAGATGACTGAAAGAATTACTTGATAGTCTCTATTGTACTTCCAATTTCTAAAAATCAAACAGAGCATTTTTTTGTTTAACATCTATTTTACTTCTAATATCTAAAAACCCCCCAAAAGCATTTTAGTTTTTAAGAAGATGGTCTAGTCTTGTATTAAATGTGCATTAAATAAAAGAAACATTCTTCAAATATCAAGATTAAATGTTTTTATTTTGAGTTAGTGAATACAATGGTATATTAGATACCAGCACTCCACGCTCTACCTATGTGTTTGCCTCTAGACCTTCACATTATCAATTTCCATTTCTCTAACATTCCACCACTGGACCTTCTATTCCTAGCAAAATCATAATTCAAATTAAAGAGAAAGGAAAGAAAGGAAAGTTGGTCACCATATTGTGCTTCCAGTGCCCCCAGAAAGATTTGAGTCATCTCAAATAAGTGTCGATCATTTTCATTAAAGGGGAAAAATGATAGTATGAGCACTAGGAATGGCACTACCAGAAGAGAAAGTATAGAATGAAGATTAAAAAAAAAGCATTTTAGGCTGGACAAGTCAGTTTCTTCTCAGTTAAAAATCCACATAATATCATGGATGTGATGTCAAAGTTAAATTGTTCAATTTGTGGGCCGCACACTTAAGCATATTGGCTAGTACATTTTTGCACTGAAACAGAAGCAATACAAGTTTTATGTTCTACCATTACACTTCCAGGTTTTTCACTTATGAATATACCTGCCAACCTAATGATTCTTGCATGCATTAGAGTTTGCTTTTGTAGAGTTAAGTTTATTTCCCCCTCCCTCCCGCTCCCGTAAACATTGCAATGTGATCTCTTTGCCCAACTTGAAAAGAATGTTGCAAAGGACAGATCTGTGGCAACACAGGACAGGCGCCCCCTGTCCTCTCCAGGCTATAGATGGGTCAGCGGTACTGACCACATCTCATCTTACATGCAGATACTGCTCCTTTAGCGTCCCCATGCCAGAGGCATACAAGTCGGCAGGTATGCATACAAAAATGGAAGTAAAATGAAAAAGAAAGGAAAAGAAAGAAAGAAAGAAAGAAAGAAAGAAAGAAAGAAAGAAAGAAAGAAAGAAAAAGCTTTCTTGTTAAAAGCCTATCGTCCTAGAAGGAATCCATCGCTTTGAATTCACTTAAGGCCTGCACAGGCGAAATGTGTTTCTTTTGAGAACCTCGTCGAACTCGTGTCTGGAATTCTTCAGGCTTTTCTCTCTTCACAAGGGGCTTCTTCTCTGGAGCTTTCATCTTCCAAGACACGACCGGAGAGTTGACAGCTGCCGTCCCATAGACCTTCTGGTATTTGGTTGAGGCCACATAGGATGCTTTCACCGTGAGAACAACAGCATTCATCAGGTTTTTAGCTGCCTGGATAAGTGATGTAGCACTGTCCAGCTATCACAGGAGAAGAAGAAGAATCACCTGGGTTAATCAAGGCTCCAAATTCAAAAGACAGCGGTACAGTTTCACAGTTAAAGCAATGTTTTGCTTGTTGCCAAAAAGTAAGAAAATTATCACAAGATAAGGTGAACAGACACCCATCAGCCCTCTGCCTTCTCCTATCCTCAGTGTCAAAGTGAACAAACCAAAAAACCAAAAAACCAAAAACCGCTGTCTTAGAGTACATAGCTTTCTAAAATCCCTGATACCACTAAGGACAAAGCCTTTTTTGTAGCCTGTAAGAATTCCAAAGTAGCAAAGGTTTCTCAAAGAGAAATATTGCATTATGTGGTTATATTACCCTAGTTAGTAATAGGGACAATAACTCAAATATTAGAAAAACATTTGGCAGACACTGAAGAATAAAAGATTATGAGGAATTACAATTCCATTTTACAGTTCAAACTATGTAAATATCTTTCTACCTATATGCTTTTTTTTATATCTGAGATCAGGGTGAGATGAAAGAAACTAAGAATAGGTATGACTCATCATGTTCTGGACTTTACCGATTGAGCATGGAGTATTTATTTATTCCAATTGGATTTTGCCTCCAATTAAAATATCAATAATTGTGTCAGGATCTTGTGGGTTAGACAGCATTCAATAGGACCCCTGAGACCATGTGATAATGAAATATTTAGAATACCTTAAGGAACAAAAACAATTCTAAGAATTTTTTCAAGTATATCCTTATTAATTGTTACAGTGACTATGAGTAGGAATCATCATTTCCCTGTTACAGTAAGAGAGTTGATCCTGTAACTTTTGCAGGTCTACACAGCATAAGAAGTAAATCCTTAATCATTGTACTACTGGCCTGTACTGCTACCCTATTGGATATAAAAGCTCTTAAAAATGCTCTGATTGGTCACACTTTTTGAAGAGATTTAGAGGCCCATCACCAGAGCAGGGAATTTATTTTTTAGGTTAATTCTTTTCTGCTCAAGCCTAAACAGACAGGAAGGTATATAATGCATGCTAGGCCATTCCACTGCCTGAACCACGGGGCTGGAAAACCTACAAAGTACATTTTTCATACTTCATTTCAGCCAGGAATCTACAGGTGCACCACTGAAAGAAAAGAAAGAACTGCTGAACCACAAGTTTTACTTCTGTCTCAGGGAGGTTTCAACACAATTTGGTCATTCATCAAACTTCTTATAGTATCAGATAACGAAAAGTACTCCTTAAGTTAAATGAAGGAAACAAGGATGTTTCAAGATATTCCACTCCGGGATGTTGACATTGTTGTGTAAGCTTTAAGGCAAAGGCTGTGGCTGCATTAGGGGACTGAAATGAAGCACAGGACCTTTTTTTTTTTAAATTTATTTTATTTTTTTTTTATTGGTACTGGGGATCGAACTCATGACAGCCTGCGTGCAAGACAGGTGTTAATGCCACTGAGCTAAATCCCCAAACCCAGGCACAGGACCTTCTGAAGGTTTGGCGACTGCCAACGTGTTTAAACTGGGGAGCACTAAGTCCTGTGACTTTTTTCTTATGTAACAGCCATTCACTTTGGTCCCATATCTTGTAACCAAAATATGCTCTATGCAGTGACTAGTGTCATCAGAAATTGGATCTAACACCTCTGTGATGCCATTATTCTCACTACTCTTGGTCTATATTAAAGTTTTTAATAGTTATGCCAAATTTTAAAAAATGACAATCAGATGAGTCTGATCATTGGGAAAACAGTGGATGATGCTTTTAATAAATCCTTTGTATGCCAAAAACTTGAAAAATTTACCCTGCAAAAAATTAAAGGTAAATGTCACACCGATCCTACACAGGTACAGAGAAACAGAAATATTTGTGGATTAGAGTCAGGAGTCAGTGGACATATAATTGAATATTTTGGACATGAACTCAACCAAAGAGTTAGTGTAACCCACTTATTTCATTTACCCTTCCATTACACTGTGAAAAGTACATGTATCAAAATAATTCCTTAACCCAAAATGTTTATATAGTACAGCCAAAATTTCTAAAGCTAGGTTTAAAGCAAACTATAGATTACTCATATTAAGAGAGAAGCCAAGCATGGAGTTAGTGCAATCATTTTTAATGTACTGTCTTTAACCCAGTGGGATCAGCATCACTTAGGAATTATTAAAATGAACTCTTCCAGGCCCAGTTCAAAGCTTTGTGAATGAATAACTGTCTTTGTTTTACTAGCCATCCAGAAATTCTGATATTTGCTAAAGGTTGATAACCACTGGATTAATGAAACACAAGACTATCCGAAGGCTTAATGGATACCATGATTCTGAGGCTTCCACCATACAAAGTTTGACCATGCCATGGACAGTTATAGGATAGAATTTCACTTTTTAGTCTTTCCCTCATGCCCACCCCACGTAGAAGTATAAATAATGAAAGACAGAGACAACACAGCAAAATGTTGGGACAATTAGAAGCAGATCAGTCATTATTTCTGTAGAAGCTAAAGTCGCTCCTGTTTCTCCTTGATGAACTGACAGTTTCCTGTAAGCCTGTCAGTTTTTAGAAATGAGCAATACTCATTCATAAAGTTAGTTAATTCTATCCTGTGCTATAGGAAAAGAGAGGGTAGAATGATATGTCAGGGACAGTTTTGTTGATTTCACTTGGAGTAATAGAATTAGTAGAAGTAAAATAAGACAAGTTATGTTTGCAGTATCATTATAAATGGATCGCAAAGAGTGAGTCTTGGGAGAATTGAGTGAGTCTGAAGGGAAGGATAGGAGTAATTTGGAGATTTTTACCACAGATTCCATTTTCAGATAGATGGTGTCTAATTCTGTGGCAAAAATATGAGAGCCTGTCTCTTCTTCAGAACCCATTTGCTCTCCCAGCCTGCTGCAGGAATCCTGTGAATAAACCTAGTACATTGAATGAAAGTGAGATAGCTCTGAAATGTAAATCCAGTGGTTTCATCCAAGCCACCTGCGAACGCAGGTAGATCTTGAATTTGTAGCAAGGTGACAGGAGGAAGTGAGGGATCCAGATGACTAAACTTGAACCACATTACACAGAGATCAGAAGCCCAATCTAAAATTATCAGAACATAATGTGACTTTTTAAATAGTTGAACTGCCAAAGGATAAATTTTACTGTTTTTCCTAGACTTTCTCTTTTGTGATCTAGATAATTATCAGCAGTAAGAATTTTTATTTACAAAAGATATTCCCAATTTTGCTAATGCCAAATGACCCCAAGACTGCATATTCAATTGACATTGTTTATACTAAAAATTTACTTCCTAAAGAAAATATATTTGAAAGAGCAAGAGAAAAATTTTATATAAGCCAAAAGAACACCAACTTAGCATAATTTGATTTTATTTTAGGATTTATGCTATAGCTATGATATTTTCAACAAAGTCGTATAAATAAATATGTGAACTTCTAGTAAGACTCACCAGTATTATTTGAGGTCTTACTAGGCACCTGGCATTGCCTTAGTTCTTTAAATTGTGTGACTTAACTTTCAGAAAGGAAAATTATTTTTACTCCTGTAAGTGAGGGAACTGAAGCCCACAGAGGCAAGGGGTGCCTGTAAAAAAGGAAAACAGGGTCTCAATCCTGTGTCATCTGAAACCCACCATCTGAACACCACTGCACAGCGTAGCTCCTGTGAAGAAGCACTGTTGAGTTTCTGGGCTCATTTTTGGTGAGATTACTATCTGTTGTCAAACATGAACCTGTTTCTGTTTCCTCTCTAGGCTGGAAGCCTGACCTCTATGCCTGGCCCCGTGTTCACCTCATGACTTCTGGTGAGCTTCTCCAGCCAACCAATCTTGAGTCCATCGCACCTAGACCCTGCTGGAATTTGGCCTAAAGCATGTTCTCACTGGGTGCTTATTGTTCCCAGTGCCCTTGGTCTTGGGGCTCTTTTCTGGGTTTGGATTCTCCCTCAGGGCAGGGTCTGCCCCCATGCAGGAGTACTTACTTTGTCTTAAGCACTTTTACCATCCATCTCTAACCAAAACTAGATTTTCAGGAACGGTTCAGCTACTCCAATTAGTGCTCTAAGAAACTTTGAGTTCTTGCTAACTTTAAAACAGCCTCAAAAGGTAACCACACCTCACCCATTCCACAGACCAGCCTGCTTTACATAGATATTACTTTCTGCTGAAAAGATCAGTCAATCTATTATCCTTTAAAGACTTCAGTTCACATTGGAGATCCCATTAAATTCCTTATCTGGTCTAAGAGAAACTTGTTTTTCAGCTAATTTTAAAAACAAGAGCATACATTTAGCAAATCAGATTACACGTCGGGATCTGGACCAACTTCTGGAGTTTCCTTTCTCTCATTTAATCTCTAAATATGAGGTCAGTAACAGTATTATGCCATCAGAGACTTTGAGGACTCATTGATTGCCTTATATCATTCTGAAAATAAGGAATGGAGTCAATAAACTCAGGAAACCTGACTTTAGATCCCAGGTTCTAAGTCCCGTCCCAAGCAGGTACCTCCAGCCATGCCCAGAACATCAATCCTCAACCCCGAAGTGTGAGCTGTGTTAGACTAATTCTACCATTTTCATTCCATAGGTGTTTGCTGTGCCTAACTATAAAAATTAGAATTCTCCTAATTCTGTCACTATTCTTTTAAAATATCAAAGTCCTATTTTTAAAAAGGCAACAGATGTTTCCTCACATGTTGTTCTATTACAGTCCATGTAAAGCAAATAAGGGTGAGAGAGCTGTTTCTATAAGGCATTTTCTGGAGACTGTGTGTGTGTTTTTCCTCCCGTCTCGATTCCCACTTGTTTCTTCTTAACACTACTCAAATTCTAATGAAAATCAGATTTAAAATCCCATTTATGGTCTTGATTTTGTGTTGTAAATGGAGGGAGAGACTAAAAGGAAGACTTTCCTGAATTGTGATTGTCTCAATTAATACTAGCATTATTCTTTACAACTTCACTGCCAAAAAGCATCCTAACGTTTGCTTGAAATGACTCTCTTAGAGGTTACATAGCCACCTGGACAGGCAAAATAAGAGAGGGGAGGTCAGGGTGGATACTTAAGTGTGATGGAAAAGGGCAACTCTCACATTCTTAGCTAATATAACAGAGTATATATTAATGTTCTTAAATGAGACCGCAACAGTAAGAAAACTGAAATGCTATAATGGTGAATTTAACTTTGGACACACTGAGTTTGCAGTGTTTTACCCAGGAATTGCTATAACAATGAGCCTTGGATAACCAGACACGAGAAAGCACATATCTTCCTAATATTGTGCTTCTGAGTCCTTTCATGAATACTGTTCTGTGTACAGCAGTTACATAATGTATATCAATTTGGGTCTGATTGTTTTTTTCCCTTTATAGTTCTTTATGTTTTTATAAATCTGTACCTATGAATGCTGAATGAACTACTAGACCCATTTTCTTTCTCTAGATCAAAATGTTCAATAAGTTTACTAGAATCTTTCTCAGCATAGGCCTTTCAAGACAAAAATCAATGTCCTTTTGATAATCTAAAATGTATTATCAAGAAACATCTTATTTGGCTAGAAAGTAGACTTGTCTGATTAGGCAGTAGTTAAGTAAATAACTTTACCCTTTGTCATAATAGTGAATTTCTTGGAGCCCAGCAAATACAGATCAGACAATAACTTACTTAAAAAAAAAAACAATTTTAAAAAAACCAACCACATAGTATTGTCAAAAGTGGAAAACAATACAAAAACGATGGAAAATACATTGTATTAACTGCATGTAAAATAGTAAATGTCTTGGGAGATTAATTTGTAAGGGCTTTGCATACAAATCCAGAAGATAGGAATGTACTTTGTGTTCCACATTCATCCATTTACAACATGCAAGCAGCAATAGATCCATTTTAAGGTTGCATGTCTATTTTAAGGTCTTTGTGTTTTGCCTAGGAATTGCTCCGATAGAGAGCTTTGGGTAACCAAGTGTAAACCACATATTTTGCATTAGTTACAAATATTGGTTATCCAAAAATTAATGAAACATTAATGACAGATCCCAGAAACCTAAAGTACAAAGCAATTGGCTAACCAGATTAAAAATAATACAAATGTCATGGGACTACTTGCTAAGTAAAATAAAATAAAATATGCCAGATCCATTTGGAAGGTGATTTTGAACATAAATGCTAAGGCCTGTGCTTTGATCACTTCAGGAGGTTTGGCAGTGCCTGGGAGGAGAAGGAACCCATTCTCATCTGGGCTGAAGCTGTTTTATATTCATTAACTCAAGTCAGAGCTAATAGCACTGGACATGAGAATGTGAAAATAGTTTCCCAAATACAGGTAAACTCCATTTTAGCCACTTACAAGATCTTTATGTGAAAATAACCTAGCTTTAATACATAAGAAAAAAGAGTATTTTAAGGGGGTTACTCTACCCATTTTGAGAGAGGAAGTTTTGATGGAAGAATTGACAATAAATTGAATGCAAACACCCAGAGAAAACTGAAATGTTTCCACTGGGGCTGGTTATTTATTTATATTTAAAACTATTATCTGCCCAAAAGGAGTCATAAATTGCCTGCAGAGGGAGAAAAAAAAAAAAAAAGATTTTGCTACCAGTCAGCTTTGCCGTTAATGAATGGAAGGTTGAAACCTAGAGCATTGGAACCTGTTATCTGCTGAGAGGAACATTTCATGTTTTAAAAAACCATGAGGCTTTCAAGAGATATTTGATCTCCTTAGAAACCAGGATACATTTGAAATGCCTTGAAATATCTGCCTACTTTTTCCAGAGTCTATATCAATAGCAATTTTTTAAGAGTCTAGCAGGTCCAGGGTGATAAATAACTCAGGCAAACAAAGATGCAGGAAAGATATAGTCGAATTACATCCTTCTCCTCTCAGGTCTTCTCCAGGTGTTTATACACTTATGACAAAACAGAGACAGACAGACAGAGACAGAGAGAGAAAGACAGACAGAAACAGAGAGAGACAGAGCCAGAGAAAGAGAGAGAGAGACACGGAGACAGAGAGAGAGAAACATGGAGACAGAGAGACAGAAACAGAGAGAGACAGAGAGGCAGAGAGACAGAGACAGACAGAGAGAGACAGAGAGGCAGACAGAGATAGAGAGAGACAGAGAGACAGAGAAACAGAGATAGAGACCGAGAGACAGAAACAGAGACAGAGAGAGAGACAGAAAAAATAGAAGAAAAAGGAGGAGGTGGAGGAGGAGGTAGAGGAGGAGGAGGAAGAAAGAAATTTCTTTTATGGAAAGCCCTCATGTCAGTGTTCTGGCCCACTCAGTCTTCTTTCTCAAACAACAGTGAAGTAAATTAGAAAAGCCAGATTCCTTTCTCCTAAGACATGACAGTAATGAACACAGCACAGCAATTTGCCACTGATTCCAAGTCCCTGGCAGGCATTATCAATCAGTTACAGAACTTTGCTCCCTCAGAATCCACTAAGTGGTGGAGAAAGGAAACACATAGCAAGGTAACACATTAGTCCCTTCTCCAGGAAACTACACTGTGAGAGAGTTCTCAAAACCTGCTTGATGCTGTTTATAGTACAAATGAATCATCCATGGTACTTCTTCTGTATTTATGTTAGTTTAATACTTTTGGTTGTTATTGCTACCTATCAGACCACTGACAAATATTTCTATTCAATAATGCTGCACTCACACTTTCATTTCCACAACTTTTTAGGAACAGATTGCACACTTCTTTGTACTGAAAACACATAAGCTGCCAATTAATAAAATCATTAATAAGAGGGCATAAATAGTAACAAAAAAGAAAACGTTGTAGGTAAGGATTTTAAATCAGATGGTAAAAATTAGCTGCATATATTTGACAATGGTAACATGTGAGATGAAAATGACCATCACAGAGTGCCCTTACTGTTTTTCAAAAACGCGTTAAAACAGTATAACATATACTAATCTCCGATAACTGATGGCCAAAATACTGGGGGAAACAAACCTGAATACAAAGGGTGTTCCTATTTTATTACTAGATCTTGAAAAGCAAATATTTTACAGCTTTAAGTAGTGGATCAATCATTATAGAAAGGAGGACAAGAGGCCTGTTATTTTTTCTGCAGGGCTTCCTTGAGTGATGCCAGAGAGGCAGCTGGTGCTGTACCAGTGTGGGAGCCCAGTTGTTAGGAAATCTGTGTGTAATGGCTCAAGATTAAATTGGCAAAGACCTCCATAGAGAGGCACTGCATTCTCTGCAGAGCCTGGCTGAGAAATTTGCCGATCGGTTTTCAGGTAACTTTCTCAACTGGACATATTTGTGTCCCCAGTTCTAATTCATTTAGGTAGGTAGTAGAGCTTCACAGTCAAGCCAGTCCACTGATTAACTGTCTTCATTTGCATTTTTTCAATTATCAGTAAGTAAACCTTGGGGACTTCCATGAAGGCTTAATTACAGTCAACAAATTTCCTAAACCTGGCTTAGAGCCATTTTTCCCCTGCTATTAAAGGCAGAACATTTTTTGCTCAACCCAAAACAAGGCATTCTTGCTAAACTTGGAATCTCAAGGAAGACTTGGAGTGCTTAGATATGAAGGCCCTTGAAAGTTGTGAACGGGAACACTGAAAGCTCCCCACCTCCCTTTTCTGGGTTTCCTCCTTCCATTTTCCCTTTAGCTTCCTCCATTTCCCCAGACTTCACAAATTCCTGGCCCATAGATCCTCTAAAAGGGCTTTTTTTTTTTTACTATTTTGTTTTTTGTTACCGGGAATCAAACTCAGGGCCTTGTACTTGTCAGGCAGGCACTATGCCACTGAGCTACATCTATTCATTATTTCCATAGAAAATGAGAACTATGAGAAATCAATCCATCAGGGAAAAAAAATGTCAATGGATGTTCTATTATCTACTATGATTGGGAGCTACTCCTGGGCCAAGAGATAGTCTTTATGTCTCATAAATGTGCCAAGCATTGACAGCTCATCCTGCCATCACTGTGTCACTGTATCTACTCTACACAATTTATGCTTATATGAAAGCAACTTCCCAAGGGCTAAGTCTTCTTGTTACGTTCCTTGTAGGAGACACTCTCTGCTTGTGCCAGTTAATATTATTTACTTGACTGGATTAAGAGACACTTGCAGAGATGAATGGATGAGGATCCTCATGAGGATATTATTCTCATGGTCTTGGTTACTTTTCTCTCATTGCTGGGACAAGATAGGCAACTCCCAAAGTCAAGGAAGGGTTTATTTAGCTCAACTTGTGGAGGTTTCAGTCCATAATCAGGGTGACATGGTACAGAAGCAACATTTTAAGGTGGCAGAAGACAGCAAAAGCAGCAAGAGCAAAAGTGGGGAAGTGCAAGCCACTTTCCCTCCTTTACGTTGTAAGCAAGCAATGCCCCTCAGGTGAATGTAGCACTCACACCATCTTCAAGCCCTTCTCTGGCACAGGCTGAGGATGTTTACAAAGTAAATAACCTGATCCCCTGCTGAATCATTTCAGTAAACTTCTGGACTTCTCAAATTAACACAATGAACAACATCCTAGAGCCAGAAGGGCTCTTCCTCTATACTTCAGGATGTGGACCTGTGAAGTGATCTAGTTAAACTTCTAGACTACCAAACTTGACATAATGTATCAACCATAGCACTCATCAATGGATTCATCTACTGATCTTCATAGCTAGCTGCATGTGCCCTTCTGTCATGATATTTCTGCTTTGAAGCTAGTCAACCATGGAGTGAAACCCTCAGTCAAATTAAACATCTCATCCTTTAAGTTGTGAGTGTTCGATCTTTTGTCCCAACAATGGAAATGCTCTTTTTGTGCTCCTTCTGTTTTCAACGTTATCCTTCCCCAAAGGGCACCAGGACTGAAAGGTAATGTATAGGAACTCTTATCTAAAAACTCAGAAGGAGGTAAATTTTCACAAATATAGATCAAAGAGGCAACCAGAAGTGCTTCTTTATCAGAAGTGCCTAGCTTATAGGACCACAGTACCTGCTAGTGAATAGTGGTGGCTATTTAACACTTTTTAAAAGTGCTCCCACCCTCCAGAATGACACACACTCCCACTGAGTAGAGTAGACTATGAGTGAATCACTATCACACCAGGTGCTGGTAAGTGCAGTGTTGTGCCTGGCAAGTGAGCAGAATGTGAAGGTTTTGCATCAATCTTCAACCTTGTATCACTGTTCACACCCAAACACTAGAAAAAAGTATCATAACATGGCATCACTCATGTGATGGGAAAAATAAACTCCCATTGGGCCAGTGCCCTTTTCCATAGTAGGAGTGTGGAATGAGTAGATCATTCCATAGCTTTTTGCTACCCAGGTACTAGATGCTTAATCAAAAGGAAAGCAAGGTCTGCCTTCCCCAGTGATTTTGTGGACCCTCCCCTCAGGACGCTAGTCCCCTCTTTATCTCTTCGCCATTCCCTTCTCCCAAGCACTACGCATTTTCCCTGCTTTGGGAGCACGTCCTTACCTTCATGCTTGGCCTCGTATCATCCATGCTTCCCCTCCCAATCCTTCTTTTCTCCTCTTGTAGTGATACCCTGGGACATGTTTCAAATAAAACGATCTCAAGTCCTGATTGGATAGTCATTAACTACATGAGCTTGAACCTACTACACTTAGCTCTACCTCCTTAAAGTAAAAAAGAATATACCTTTTGGGGGCTTATTAAATGCTAAGTAAGCTAATGTACTTAAATCTGAATACCTAGCCCAATGTAATCCATAACCAATCTTGGATTTCATTTTTACTGTGATCCATCTTTCCCCAAACCACTACTGAATAAAAAAAAAAAAAAAAAAAAACTTCAAAATTTATATTTTTCTACCATCCCTTATTTATTTTCTCCTTTGAAGGTTTTACCCATCTAGTATTTGAGGTCCCAATTAGCTCTCTTTTGACTGAAGCTACTTCTATTTTGACTTGATTTAAATGCTTGAATATTGTTAGTGTATCAGAGATAAAGGCATGATATTTAGAAGAGGAAGAGAAAAGCATCAAAATATCTGTACCTTTGTAAAGTCCTGCTGAATCCTTTAGAATAAAGGAAAAATGAAGATTTCATATTAGAAAAAAGGGAGAGTATATAAAATATAACACAAAAAAAATCTAAGGATGTTTAGGGTTTGATATTGGTTGGATGAAGACCAAAAAAAGAAAGTCCAGGAAGGTTTATTAAGAGGAGAAAAGACAAGGTAGCCTGGGAGGATATTTAAATATCTAAGTTGAGAAGCTAAAAATTCAAGCTACATATTTTGGCTTCAATATTATTCCTAGAAACTTTCTATGAAGTTCTTTTTAAAAAATCAATGTTACTATAATTTATTTAATTATCAATTTATAGTGTTATAACACCTCAGTTGAAATGTTCAGCTACCTAAAAATTGGAGCTTTTTGGTATGTGAGGCTCTATCAATTATTGAATGCCAACCTCCAAATCCCTATATTTATTTCTATAAAAACAGAAACATTTGAGTTTGCTAGCCTTGTTTACCAAATTCCTGAATCTGTTTTACTATGAAGTGTGTTGCAAATGCATGATTTTTCATCCTTCATTCATACCAATGGATCAAACATTGACGTTAGTTCAAAATCTGATTCTACCAGTAGATACCTCATATTTATCCTACATATTGTTGGGTTTACTTAAATAGTTCATCAAATGTAAGGTCCATTGCAGAATACAAGCATTCCAATATTTCTGCCTGTTTTTTGTCCATTGAGCATACACTTAGTAACTGCATAAAGTGTCAGTGAGCAGGTTTCAAGAACAGAATTTGCAAAAATATTCAAGATGATTAATCATCGAACTATATGGAAGGACATTGCTTGGACTAAGGTTTATGCAAGTCAGGAACAGGAGGACAAGCACCAAAAGCAGCAATGGACATTTGTAAACCATTTGGCCAATTTTCTAAGCTCCTTCCAGCACCCATGAAGCAAGATGGCTAGAGTGTCTCTCACTCTGCCACTTTATTGGTATCTTTATTAGACATACCCAATCAATCATTATCCTCTTCCTTACTTATTCTGAAAATATTCCCTTCAACATAGAACCCAAAAAGCCATTGAGTAGAGTTAGAAATTCAAGATAGAACCCATGTACCTTACTCCTTGCTCTGACCCACAAGACTCCAAAGTAGGGTATACTTTGGTTTGTGTTACTTGTGCAACTACTTCTTTAATTAAAAGTATAATACTTCTCCTTATTCATAATTTTACTTTCTACAGTTTCAGTTACTCAATTTCAGTCTGAAAATAGTATATATGTTTCCAGAAATAAGCAATTTAGAAGTTTTAAACTGTTCTCACGAGTATGATGAAATCTTATACTTTTTTGCCCAGGATGTGAGTCAAAACTTTGTCCAATGTATCTACACATTTGTCCTTTAGCAGCTAAAGGCTATAAGTATAGCACATAGAGCTCTATACTGTCTGTGATTTCAGGTATCCACTACAGATCTTGAAACAAATCCTGTGATTGAGGAAGGACTATGTAGTATATTAATATCACATTTCACTTTCATGGCATAGTATTTTTCTAACTGATGAACAATGATCACTTACATATAACTCAGAAAACTGAAATGAAGTGCTAGACATATGCAAAACTATATAAAACAACTCATCACATTAACCCAAAATGTCAACTCTTCTTTCATCATAGAAATGAACATTACAGCAAGAAGAAATGTACCATTATGCAAGTGCTCATACAAGGACTTCAGTATAATGTATGGTTTAAAATCCAGTAATTTTAATTTAGCTTTAAATTTGAACAGTCGATCCATGGCTTTTATAATTGAACACATTTTTCTATCTACTTTAAAACGTTTTTCAAAAATAGACACAAAATAATGCCCTCCAAACGTTTTTCAAAAATAGACACAAAATAATGCCCTCCAAATTTTTTTCTTCTTCCTGGTCCCTTCCCTTTCCACTGTGAATTGAAAACCCACTACCAATGTCAGTAAGCATTTAAATAATTACTAAGTGCATGATCATGAATTTGGGTATTGGTTTCCATGGCTTCCTTATTCAATTAATTATAACAATCATTATTTTGCTAATTTCCATATATGTTTCACTTCAAATTCTTAAAAGAATTAACAAAAAAGAGTATCTTTTGGCATTTAGAGAATGATTTAATCTTCCGCAGACCTTTTCTGATTGAATTTTACCCATCTTCCACGGACAGTAAGAGCTCCGTGACTGGCTTCATCCCTCCCCAACGCCACCTCCCACAGTCTTCTCCCACTTCGTGGGAAGGAAAGTCCCTATGTTCTTCCTATCATTTAAATTAAGTACCCAGAGGGTTCTGCTGCTCCTTGTCTTCCCTGACTCAGTGTGTACTTTGTCAGGCAGATCTTTAAATCGTTTCCAATATTATACTTCTTACTCTCTTCACTGTTACCACTCTGGCAAACTCATCGCGGGGCACACGTGCTGGACTGTTGCATACCTTCTGCTCACTGCTGTCCTTGCTTCCTACTCTTTCACCCCTTTTATTCTTAAAAAAGTAAAAAAACCTTGTTAAATGAACTCAGATAACAAACCACTTCTCTTTTTCACCACCCTCCAGTGACTTCTATCTCAGGCTAAGTAAAACTCAATGCAAAACCCAGCTGACTAGCAAGCGGTCTTCCAGTTCTTATGATCTGGACCTGATACTTTCAATTTCTCCTCTTGTCTGGGTTACTTTTCTCATTGCTGAGACAAAATACCTGACACCCAAAATTAAGGAAGCAAAGGTTTACCTAGCTAACCGTTTTTGTAGGTTTCAGTCCATACTCAGCTGGTTCCAAGCAAGGGTGGCATGGTACAGGAGCAACAGTTCATGGTGTCAGAAGACAGCAAAATAACAAGAGCAGGACAGCAAACCTCTTTTCCCTTCCTTATATTGTATGCAGTCTACCTACCCCAGAGCAGGTGTGGCACTCATGCCCAGATGCCCAGCACTGGACCATGAATCAACCACAAACTCTGGAAACCTGCCCTTATGACTGCATTAGGGTTGGAGGGTGCATCTAGACACAAACCATGATATCCTTGTTTCCTTGAGTTCTAAATACTTGGTCAGACAGACAAGTCTTGCTCACAATGCAGGACCTTAGTAGCTATTATTTTATTTGCCTAAGACTCCAGACATTTGTAAGAATTACTCTCTCGCTTTCATCTTTTATTCAAATACCAGCATCTTGGTGAAAATTATCCTCTCCACAGATTATAACATCATTTCTACCTTCACTCCTCCATTTTCTATATTCTTTCCATATTTTAATATTTTTATCCTCCTGTCAGTGTACAACATATATTTTCTTGTTTCTTATTCCCCACTCAACTGTTGTATTGCAAATACTGAAAATAGAATCAGTATATGTATGCTCCGTAAATGTTTGTTATATACCGTTGAATCATTGTAGAATACGGATTAAAAAAGGTGAAAAGACTTAACCAAGGACACAAAGCTAAGGCTAGCTCAGTTTCCATTCTTTCTATGTCTTCATTCTTTAATAGAAGTAAATGTAAAGGCCTGAGATTATCAGGAGTGTAGTATTAAGAGACATAATAAACTAAGCATATTTTAGCCAAAGTGTGATGTAAAAATTATAATTTTTTCCTCTTATTCCACCTAAAGTAGTAGAACTTCAAGATCAACCTCTGCTTAGAAATAGCCACAGTTTAATTCTTTGTATTCAATTGTTCTTTCTGCTTACAAAACAATTTTTAAAAGAAAGATCATCTTGCTTATTAATAATACCAGGATCAGAAAGGTGCTGAGTTATATTTGATTTTTGCTGGACCTCAAATAAACAACCTCTAAATATGTATAAGGTAGATATGCACCTTTTATTTACATGAAGAAAGCAAAATAGTTAAAAGTTAAATGCCTTATAAAATTGGTTCATAGTATTCATTTCTAGCAAAGTCAGTTTTGTCTTATCAGGCAAACCCACCATAGAATCCTGTCTATCAGCTCTTCATCTTGTGCTTTTGGTAGGCTTAATCTGGAGGTTGGCATGATTGTTTTAATGAGTTGCAAGTGTTTCAAATGTGACTAAGTGATAACAAGGGTATATTTTCTTATAATGCCACAAAGGGAGCAAAGATACAAACTTCCAAACTTGATTTATATGAGTTCTGACTAGGAACAACATCTGCTTTCTGATTCTCTTACCTACAAACACACACACACACACACACACACACACCTCACAAGTCTCTAAATATTTATATTTCTATAGAAAACTTGATTAAATACAACTTTTAATTCTCTTCACCTCTAAATATTATTCATCCCACTTTCTATTTATTCAAATATTTTGAAGAAAAAAATATTCTGTGTGACATAGTCTTTTTATTTGCCTTACAAAGGACACCATTATACTGTGAGGCTGACTGACAAAAGTATGTTTAGAACCCAATATACAAGGTACGACATAATAGTGCATTTTTTTTTTTGTATCAGGGATTGATCTCACGACCTCACACTTACCAGGTAAGTGCTTTGCCACTGAGCTAAGTCCCCAGCCCAACAGTGAACATTTAAATTTGTTATAAATTCCTTACAGTTAAAAGCACAGTGCCATTCACACCCTCGGTATATTCTCTTTGCTTTAAACACACTTACTCAATCTCTTCCTGCCATTTTCTGAAGCATTTCTGGAAGTCCTCTTTCACGTCTTTAGCTACCCCATGGTGGCTGCTTCAATGCCCTGACTCAATTCACGTCATTTATCTTTCATGGTCATTTGGGTTTTGGAGAAGAGCTAGAATTGACAAGGCACCAAATCTAGTGAATGAGATGGGTAAGGATGCACTATCATGTTCTTACAAGCCTGGCTTGCCATTGGTTGGCACTCAGTGGTAGGGTTCGTTATATTATTGACCACATCAGAAAAGACATTCATCAAAGAGGACATTCAGAACTGCCTCAGGAAGTGGCAAGAATCATGAAATAAATTGTTCAAAGTGGCGGGGGAGGGTGCCTTGAGAAGGGATTATTGGACATGTGTCTTTTATTTAATAAAAGTTTAAGAATGTAAACACTTCGTATATATTTTGATCATCTCTTCTGTTATCATTACATCATCAAACACATGCTGCCTCCTGAATTCCTCTTCAAGTGGCCAATGAGATGCAGGGAAACAAGCACCACCCTTACACTGCACAGAATAGAACACTGCAATGAGCCTGGTTCTGAGTCTTGGTGGTGCCAGTGACTGAAAATGCTTGAGATACTCTCCTATCATGGATTTCAACTCCTTCAGCTGCAAAACGGGGTTAACAACAACATATTTCAGAAATAATTCTGAGGTTCAAGTGAGGAAATAATCTTAAAATACCATTTTAAATTTCAAAGAAGTATGTGACTATAAAAGAGGACTGTATAATCTTTGAGTGTTTTGTGGATCTTTCCTCTTAATTTATTGGAACACAAGGGTGCTTCAGGTTAAGAAACCTTTGATGGGTGGACGTATTGTAATAGATGACCAGGGTAGCATGCAAGTACCAGAGCACCATGCAAGGTAAAAACAAAGCATTGCCAAAAGTAAGTGGACTGTCTTTTCCCCTCTACAGTCCAGCTGACTGTGAACAAAATACCAGTGAGTAGCCAAGCTATAATCCCAGCTTTTCCACTTACAGATAATGGTCAAAAACTATGCAAAACATTTTAACAGAAACAATGACGACAGTGGCAAAAAAAATAAATAAAATAAAATCAAGGGAGGAGACCGTTACCCAACATGCATCGCTGCCTCATCTGTGAATCTGTCCTTCATGATTCAATTCCATCTATGGATGTGTTTCTTAATGGAATCAATAAATTGACTACTTGTATGCTGCTTTATCTTCAAAAACTTGTGTAGTGTGATCCTGTCTCCATAGATAAGACCTCTGGCTCTTTATGAACAAGGACCTACTTGCCCTTTAGTGGTATGTTCTCCACAAAGACTGGCAACACACAAACTACAGAGAGATTAGGGGTACACAAACTACAGAGAGATTAGGGGTAGTTGGTATTTCATCAATTTGGTGTTGGATTCTTAGTTTGGCTGCCCATCAAATTGATTTATGAAACAAATCTCGAGAAAAATAAAAACTATTACTTTTTATTGGATTACGTGTTTTCCAGACTCAACAATACTGAATTTCCTAGCCAATTAGATCTTTCCTTTTTGTTAACATCACCTAATCCTTTACAAAAGTGGCACATCACTTCACCTCCACCATTCTATAGAGAGCGAACTGAGGTTAAGCTAGAACAAACTTGCCAGATAACTGACAATTACCAGGAATTCAAGTGTATGACCTCTCTTCTTGGGAATAGTGTGTTTAGCAATATATAAAAGCTTCAACTGATTTTAAATGAAAGAGTAAAGGGCAGTTAAGGTGGTTCTCCTTAGAAGCCAGGTTACTTCCCCTTATAGGATCCTGCCAAGGCTTGGCCTAGTTTAGAACCTTCTAGTCTCTTTTCTCTATAGTGAATTTACTTTAGGGTAAATGCAGCAAAAGCACCCAAGGGTTCCCTTCCATCTAAAATTGGAAATATTATTTCTTTGGTCCAACAAAGAATATCTGTGGATGCACAACAGATTGTCTGTTCTTTTGCAACAGAGGCTGAACTATATAAGAAACTTTTAACATCTCAGATTAAAGGAAATAGAAAACTCAAAAGACTGGAAATGCATAACAGTATTGCCAAAAATCATAGAAATAAAATATTAGTGTTTCTTTTGAAAGTGAGCTTCAAACCTATAGAACTGGAAAACTTCTTTGAGGGAAAAAGTACTTCTTTAATTCCAAAAAGATGACAACTTTTAACTAGGGAACAAAGGTACACAATCAAGGGTTAGAGATACTATGATACAGTATCTTAGCTCTACTGAAAATTATGCTTAATATTAAGATGCAAGTTTCCTCAAGGCACAATCCCTATCTCAGAGTCCCTATGAATCTAGCCTTTGACAGAATTAAATTGGCTTCATCTTTATTACAAGATATAGAGGCCATCTCATTATTTCTTTACCTGATACACTACAAAATACCAATGTAAATTCTTCAAATATATACAGATATATCTTTGAGAGAATGATATCTGTTATATCTACAGTTATCACCTGTTAACGCTCTCCAACTTTCTCTTTCAAAGAGTGAATAGTAATATTCAGTTCCTACTGACAGCTTTCTTTGTTCCAAAGCTCACCTGGTACTAATTTCCACCTTGCAGAAGTGCTCATCAGGAATATTATCTCAAAAAAAAAAAAAGCACATAGGTAATTTGAATTTCAAGGAGATCATTACCCTGATACGCTTGATTTTATTTTAAAAACATTTTAAGGAAGAATACTTCTTATCAATTTCATTTCTTATATTTTAACATGTACTTTTTCTTCTCACTATATAAGGATTTGAAAATAAATTAAAATAAGGTGCTATGATTCAATTGTTTTTATAGCATTTTAAAATATTTTTAAAACTTAATATCCTTAGTTTATAAAAAGTAAGTGAACTAATGTTATATTGTTTATAACTTTAAGACAAAGATTTGGATTGGCCAAGGAAGGAGGCAGATGGAGACTTTTACAAGGTATGAAAGGTGATGGCTTGAGGAAGAGCATGCGGGTTCTCAGAAGTTTGGTTTTGATGAAAGTGCACCCCCACATCCTGATTCCAGGCTAGGAATGAAGTGTCAGAGATGCATGTGAAACTATAGTGTTAGCCAACATCTACCCTTTCAGAAGAGAAAGGTAAGAGGCTCTATTTCACATGGTACGATATTCTAGGAGAAAAGTCATGACTGCCCACGGGTCCCCATTCCATTGTACAAGTCTGATGACATCTGCGCAACATTGTTGGGGAGGAGTGAAAGTCCAGAGATATCACATAATGTCCTAGAATGCCTAATGGCAGCAATCCCCCTCAAAAAGAGCTATGCAGACTACCTGAACTGAACTATCCTAATAGAAGAAACTAAGTTTTCTGAAGGAAAAGTCTAAATGGCTTTATATTCTGGAAAGCTCTTATTTTAGCTTTCCTCTCTCCTTTCCTTAAACCAGTGTTTTCCAATAGTGTCCATAAAGTCATTCTCATCAAGAATGTTTAGGAATAAAATACCGATACTTCTTTCTGAAAGCTTAGTTTCATAATTACGGAAGCAGAGTCTGGAAATTTCTATTTCTAATGGCAATCCGTGTAAGTTTTCTACAGGCTGAAATGCGAGAATCTCTAATTTTTTGCTGAGATCACTGCTCCCCTATTTTCAATCCTCACCTCTCTAAATGACGTCTGCAGAACTCCCAGTAATAAAAGAATGCAATCCCTCTGAAGGCAGAGACCTTGTTCGGTTGTTTGCCTCTTTGCAGCAGTGTAATTGGGGTAGATGTGGCAAAGAGAACAGGAAGGCCTCTGTATCATCAAAACAGTGTATCATCTTTTAGGAGAAACAAAAAAAAGTATTGCTGCCCATTTATTTAGTATCTGTATTAGAGTCACTGTACTATGTATGTCATGCACATCAAGGCATTTTAATCTTAATAGTATGCATCAAAGTAGATACAAACCTCATTTTATAGCTAAAGAACCTGGAGCTCAGAGAGATCAAGTGTTTTGCCAAGTTCTGACTTCCACAATTTTGGAATATAAGCCATATACTAAGAATAGTAGAACATAAATTTAGAAGTCTGGGTTCTTGAAGGCTCCCTGTATTGCTTCTGAACTACATTTATCAACACCTTCCCTGTGTCAGAGAAATAGCTCCATAGTGGATGTTTTATCATATGAAGTTGAAACTAAACCTGATTAAAACATGTAGAAGGCTCCATGCAAATTGTTAATGGTATTACAGAGCATTTAAAATTCAGGACACTTAATTGAAAGCAATTATTTTTTATTTCAATGTAGTTACTTAAAATTTGATATACCATAGAGTTCAGTTAGGAGAGCAGATGAGAACAGCCATAATATTTCCTAATATGCTTTCAGAATAAATTAAATTTGATAATTTGATAAGTCCATTTTTTTAAACCAATACGTTTATATGCATAGTCTTAAAATAAGTCTACTAGTATAACAGAATTTATCAAGGTAAATTAGGAATTTAGTTACCTGGAAAAATATTTATGTAAAATTTGACTTCAGGTATTAAGGGAATAATATACTTTGAAATCTAACATGTGAAATAGAACCAGGTGTTTTATGTAGAGACAAAATTAAAAGAAAGATTAAATGACAGACCTCAGAGTAATTTATTGGGATTTCTCAAAGTGATAAATAACTGTGCTAAAAGAAGGCAAAAATTAAAATGTGATGATTTGAACTCTTTGGGGAAGATATCTTGTAGTGGTAGCTGGGTCAAATAAAATTTCTATTACTTTTTCAAGGAATCATTGTATTGATTTCCATAATTATTGAACTAGTTTACATTCCCACCAACAGTGTACAAGAGTGCCTTTTCCCCCACATCCAAACAAACATGTGTTATTAGATTTTTTGATAATAGTCATTCTGGGGTAAGAGAGTATCTCAGTGTAGTTTTGAATATCTCTAAAAGCCAGCAACATTGAATATTTTTTCATGTATTTATTGGCCATTTGCACTTTTTCATTTGTACTATTAGTTTCTCCTGGTTCATTACAAAGGAAAGCTTTTTGTGCTAGTATCTGTTACTTCACGGTAAGAGAATGTGTTTTTTGGTTTATTTTATGCCCTAAATAAATACTTTTAAGATTATGATATACAGTGTATTAACTACTGTTAGTCTCTTTTTTTGTTATGAAATTTTGATATTTGTTTTCATGAAATAAAAATGTTAAAAACTATGAAAAATAAAATATGGATGTTTTTAGTAACTAAACAAAATGCTAATGTGTTAAGTATTTATTAAATATTCACTGTGTAAGAAAATGGGAAAAATGAACATTCAAATACATTGCATTTCTCAACCATCTTACACACTAGTTGAAAAACAAGGAAGCACTGTGAACTATCACCCAAGGAATGACACGGGAAAACACCATGCAGTGAGAGAAGATCACAGGAAGTTTTCAGAAGCTTTACTACAATCAGCCTCTGACTGTGACCTGCAGTGAGACATTAAAATGTCTGAGCCTCATTTTCCCAATATTTTGAATGGGGTTGAGAATAGGCCTCCACTACTGGAATCTGTAAACTTCAAAGAGCATTTCACATGCTTAGCTCAGTGCCTGGCAAATACTAAGACTTCAGTGTACCTTAGCTAATATAACTGTTGATATTTGCTACATGCAGTTGTCCCTGTAAGTAGATATTATTGTATTGATTTATTTATAAAAACTAAAAAGCCCAGAGAGATTGTTACTGTAACCCAATATCATCAAGGTGGTAAGAAACAGTTGGTTTCCAAATTCACATTTAATAGCAATATCCTGCTTACTATCTTAACATTAAGAGAACATTCTCTTCTTGAAGTTATTTTTCAGATCTTCAACAAGCAAAACCCAAACAGCTGTTACTATCTTTTACTCAGTTTTTGTTTTAAGTATAAATTTTAAGGTAAATAATTTTGCTTGGTAAATCTTCAAGGTTGCATTTGCCTAAGTCAGTGTAAGGACAATAGCACAACTACACATCACTGGTAAGAAATATCTGCTAAAAATACACATGATACACATATTTTTTATATGTACTCAATATGGTAAAACTAATTTGCATTGGAATCTGAGCAGTGAGTTGCTTCTAGAAGGTGACAAGTGCTCTCTATATCAGACCAGAGAAGACACTGTTGTTGGTCAGAGGAAAATAGGGTTCCTTACTGCGTCTTGGCTTCCAAAATGCATTCTCAAATAAAAGTACAGAAGATTCTATCTGTCTGGAATAAATAAACTGAGTGTAAAGAATAAGGTCTGAAATTTAAAATTGATCCTTGTTGCTGGACCTGAGGGCCACTTTCTTGGAGATCAGGTTTCATTCTTTTGTTTTTAATAAAATGTAAAATGCTTCCTTTGTCTCCTCTTCCTATGTCTTTCCATGCATCTATAACTTTCTACATAGATTGATGACTGTAGCAAAACAGCTGTTGTCCATGATGAAAAAACAGAACTGAAATTTGGCGTTTCTAAGTGATTGTTGATTTATATATATAGTTATGTAGTTAATTTTCAATGTAGAACATATAGGTTACATGCTATATTGTCATAGTGCATATTTTTGAGTTATTATAAGAATAGTAATACATACGTTCTTTGATTGAATTTCACTTCGTTATTAAATAATTCCACAAAAAATAACAGGCAGAAACAAATTTTTTTCTAGACATTTTCTCTCTCTCATCTTGGTACAACTTGGAAGATATAAAGCAAGTTATCTGGATCTTAATTTTTTCCTCAATTTTTAATTTTTATTAGTACATTTTTGCAGCACATATGATTATATTACTTCTGGGGAATTAATGTATAAATATAAAACATTTTAGTTCCTTTTTTTTTTAAAATCCCTATCCCTTTCCCCCTTAGCTCCCCTTGCATCTCTTTGGCCTCTTTCCTTCCTGCAAAAGATCTATCTCCCTATTTCCAATTATCTTTTATTCAGTAACCTTTTATATTAGCATGACAAAAGAAGATGAAAGATTATCTGAAAGTTTATTCTCACCCTCTTTCTTCAAAAAGATTTAATAGCATCATTTAAAAATTCTTTACATTTAATAATCATCACTCTTAGAAAGTTATTTTTCTCATGCTTAACTAGTCTGAACTAATTTTCTCAAAGGTAGTCTTATATTACCTTTAGCTCCTATGCTTTATTCCTAATACTTAATTTTTTTCTGAAACTTTTCAAGAACTTAGACATGAGTCATTTTTGCTGCATCATAGAGATTCTAAAATCACCTGGTATTTGTTGAGGAGTGGGGAGTTAGGTACAGATATCAAGAACTCACTCCCTATAGTTCTGCTTCAAGATGTCTGCAGTGCTCTGCATCTTAATATTCTTCTCCCACCACATTCTGGGTTTGACATCACACAATTCTGAACATTTTGAAAGTCATTCATGCAAAATCAGCATGGTCAGAAACATTTCTTTGATATCCAGCCCCTACTTTCTGTTCTCATTTCAGATTCTTTGTATTTCCCTCTCTGACATTTTCATATCGATACATCTATATATATTTATATATATTTTCATATATATATAAATATATATATATATATGTAATTACTGTAAGTACTGTACATATTCTGTATTCTGTTTCTCTTCTTGGATATCTGCCCTCCTCCTTTATCTGGAATATTTTATTCTATGAAAGTTACATCTTGATTCCTTGCCTGTTTCTACTTGAATGCTCAAAATCACTTTGCACTTACTCTTTCAAAGTAATTATTACTGTGTATTGTACTTACTGATTCTTTTGTTTTCAAGGTAATTTCACCTATGCATCCATAGTACATAGGGCAGTAGATAATACATATTTTATAGTCAGTGTTTGTTGACTACAAAACTGAACCTTTATTACTAAAATGATCTCTAGGGACACTTGGACATGGGGAGGAAAACAATTACCATCCTCAACATAATTCTCTTGGCACATACAACCCTAATAGTTTCACAGTTCTTTAATAATCTCTAATGATTTTGTCCTGTGGAATTATATTTAAGCCCTATTTAAAAAGCTTTTGAAAAATGATTTCTAAAACTGGCCTCCTTGTTTTGTAAAAGTGCCTTTGATCATGACTTTCTTCTCATATAGATAATCTTGGCTTTTGAAAATGACTTCTTCAGATAATAAATTCTAGAAATTAATTTATTTCATGTTAGGAAATTTAGAGCCATTCTCCTGGGTGATCTATATTAAGTCTATTTATTTACGAAATACTTACAATAAGTCTATTTATTTACGAAAGTAGGTGAAAGAGCAATTCAATGCATGGAAATCCAATCTGTAAGGCCTAAGTAGAAACTTGGAAAGAATATGTCTGACAAGGGACTAAAAAACAAAACAAACTAAACAAAACAACAGTCCACTCTAAGTGATGTGAAGTATGTACTGCAAGTCATCAGTGAACAACAGAGAGGCTTTTAAGTTAAAAGTCCTTGTTCCTTAATCTAGTTAAATCCTATCAAATCATTAGCCTCTTCCCAAATGTCTCAGAGAAAACGCCTGCCTACTCATTTGTAGTGTTACTCAGTGCTCAAACCATACCGCCAAGGGGTAGCTGAGAAAAGGGAGTGTGACACAATTGTTTTCTAATAGACATAAAATCTTCAGCTTAGTTCGGAAAACAATCTTTGTTATACAGATCCTCATGTGGTTGTGACTATTTCCATCACCACTGAATACTGCAAGAACTGTCAATGATAGCTCCATCAGAAAGCCAGTTTGACTTACAGGTGATCTCCCTCTTTCCCTCATACTTCTTTTTTTTTTCTTCCATAGTTGGACTGTGAGTGATCAAGTGGTCTTTGTGTAAATGAGAAGGTGGCTGCCGGGTTTTACCTTTATATATAACAACTTCAGTTCATTCACTTGTAACCTCCTCAACAATTTTAAATAAAATACAACATATATTGTAACACTGATGTATGATTAAGGGGCAAATGCTTGGAGCTGAGCTCTACCCAGTGACTTTGACTGGGCTATATGCTAGTCCAAACATGAGATATTCTCAGCTCCATTAACAATTCTGTGGTCTTGCAGACGTGAAAATCTCCCCAATCTCTTTCTGCAAATCAATATAAATCTAAATCACTCATCCAAGTTGGTGAGGGGCCTCAACTTATCCCAAAGCCATTCCAAGATAGTCCAGCCCACCTGTGTGCAAGGATATTTCTTAATTACTTGAGTACTTACATTATTTACTTCTAAATTGACATCCGTCTGGACTTACAAGAGTTCACACATTGCCCAGATTTGGTAATCAGGCTATGAAATACTTGCTTTTATCTCTCATAGCATATTAATTTAATAGCTACCAATACCTTACTCAGAACTTTTTCCAAAATCACATGGGAATTCTCCCAAACTACATTAGTAATTTTGAACTTTAGTGTCTTCAGTAAGACCATCCCTAACAATTACCTGGTAGATGAGGATATTTTAAAATCCCAAATAAGTAGAAAACACATAAAAGTATGGAATTAAAAGCAAGCCAGCCTTCCTAACCATACATAGCTACATATCATACATCCTCCCTCTCTTCAAATGTGGTATCACTCACAACTCTGTAAGTAGATGATCTGAGCAAGTTAATCAAATGACAGTATCTATTTAAAAGAATGTGGCTGCTCACCTATGTCAATGACCAATAAAAATTATATATCACATCGAGGGTACATCTTAAATACTAGTTTGCACTGAGATCATTTTCTAGATTGAATAATTATATGTCCAGTATGTAAGAAAAATGGAGGCCAAAACTATGAATAATTTACTCTGAGTTACCTAACTTGGCAAAGGTAACAGATCCAGCACACAAGTGCTCAGATATCCATGCACTTTCTCTTACACTTCATTGTCTCCATCAGAGAATGATATCTGTATGTATTTTTAAATTATATTTTAATACATATGAAATGGATAAAAACACTGAACATCACTAAAAATGAAACATGCACATGGAGATAAGAGCAAGCACCACACATTCCATGATAGACTCTCTGAATTGGCACAAGTGTACAACACAACCATTCTTCACTCACAAAGTCTAAAGATGATTGTGTTCTGAGAGTTTGAAAAATATGAGCATTTCTTACCTGGCAGCTGTATGAAGGGTTGATAAAAGACATTAAAAACTTGAGCTATGATTAAACATCGGATTTTTCTAGCACTGAAAAGTTTTGCTTCTATCTGTCTTTCGGTGGCATAATTCATTTAAATGAAAGGTAGATCAGAGACTTGGCAGAGACAACCAACATATAAAACTTCAGCAGCATCATTCACATTGCCATATTAGGATGAATGCTGGGGATTATTATCCAAACCTTCCTATTGGTTTGTGTGGTTTGTGTTCCTCATGAGGACTAAAATCTTTAGAATTATAATTAATGTCTTAGATTAGGAAGTTTAGGATGGGAAAATAACTCCAGAACCCATCATTGCCCCAAATCTCAAGGGTCAATATCTGTTCTAGTGTTTTTAGCATAATTGTACATAATTTTGGGAGCAAGGGCAACGTGATCTACATGTAACAGAGAAACTGTTCACAAGAAAGGACTCCACTCAAACTGTTCCCAGTTCTCTAAAACCAGTTTTAATACATTGCTGTTTAACTTGGGACGATATTCTCATAAATACCCATGATACATACCAAGATGCATTCGTGCCATCCCACGAAATGCAGCAGGACCTCACATATTGATGACCAAATATTTCTAAAAATACCCACACTGATTCTTAAAAATTTAACCACTTCCATGAAATGCCTTTAACCTTTTATACAAAAGCATACATTTTAGCATGTTTATTAGGTAACCAGGAGAGAATAAGTAAAGCAATGAAATACTCACTCCAGTTGATCTTTCCAGGTTTTAAGGCATATAACATAACTAATCAGTAACTGAAACCCCAATGAGAACAAAGGACAGTAACTTTTCACACCTCTTAACTCCCAAGAAGCTGTATAAAACAGACCAAGCAGCACTGTGACATGCAACAACAACAAAAAATCTTCATATTTAGTTGTGAGACCTTAGAATGGTTGTGCTTTTGAACTTGAAGAAAATAAAATTTTAATGATGAATTTTGTCATTGGAATTTTCTTTGGTTTATACCAAAACCAAGTTGACTGATAATCTTCACATATCAGTTTGTATCACGCAGATTTTTAGAAGAGCTGACTAATTCTCTGGGAAAACAACAAAGGATATTTGCTGAGCCTGAAAAATTCCAAATGAAGAAGAGTACATCCTCTTGACTATCTTAGAGAAGTTCACAAAGGAATTACAGAATAGATTCATTCCACATATGCATTGACTTTCAATCCCAGTGGGAAGGAAGACTGAGAAATAAAGGAATGAAAATACCATTTTTATTTCTGAAGTTTCGATCGTCTTTGAAGAGTTTATCAGTGCTATGGAATTCCTAGCCCAAGGAAAGAATATATAAATAGGTCTTTTGCCCAAGGTTGGTTAATAGTGAGAAAAGCAAGCTTGAATTGGCATATCTTTATTTCCCTGTGACCCCGCCCCCTTGTTTCAGAATTAATGATTACAATAAGAGATATTAGATTAGAAAGTGAAGTTACTCACCATGGAGGAATCACTGCTTCCACTCCCGATCGGAGCTCCCTCAGCACAGGTTGGGAGGTGGGTAGAAAGTTGACTAGCCCTGCCCCCATCTATGACATCACAATCTACCTCATAAAAGGTAGTGAAAGTGCTCTGAACTCCTGTCTGATTTCCGAGAGATACAGAAAAGAGAGAGTGAGAGAGAGAGCAAGAGAAAAAAATACCCATATCCTACTTGGGGGATTAGGGAACTGGAAGAGGGAATGGGTAGCTTACTGGGAGAAAGAAGTTATTTGATGAAATTTGGTGCTTAAAGAGCTAAGTGTTGGCTTTCTTGAAATTAAGCAGCCCGACACTTGGATTCCTCTTTAGGTCTTGAACAGATAAGGGTATCATCTGGGTGGAGGATGAAGAAGCACCTTGCCATATCAGGCACTGTAAGGGACAATTATTATGTGTTTAAAGGGAATGAATTCCTTATTCAAAGCATTGAACATTACCAAGAGAAAACCAAAGGCAGCCACAGGCAAAGTTATCTTAAAGCCTGGAGCAATAAACAGGGATTCCAGATAATGTTCTTAGAGGCTCCATAGCCCTGCTGTGGGGCTTTTATTAGGCTGTAGACTGCACAGCCAGTCAGTACATGGCACTAAGGGAATACTTACCTCTTTTATTGGGCTGCATTCACTGTTAGAACTGTAACTGTTTTTACTCTTCCTTTTTGCTCCCAAAGGAGGTTTGTGTGAAAGACATAATTTAAAAGATAAGCCAATAACCAATGCCTATTTCTACCTCTAGAGTTGTTTCTTAAATTTTTTTCAGTATAGATTTTTACTGGCAACCGATGTTTTTCTGTGTGCATCAAATTTACTACATACCTAAATGGGATAGTTATCTTCAAAACTGCAGAAAAGTCAAATGGGAAGATTCTCTAATGATTAGATTCTCACCACTCAGAAGCCAAGTTTATGTGCCACAGTTTTGCTAACTGATTAAATGTTTTTATATAAGCACTTTTGCTATAGTCCTATAGCCATAGCTTGCTTTAATGTCTAAGTCCAGTTCTTAGAACTACAAAAACTTCACATGTAACAATATGTAGAGGGTTAAGGTATTTTTTAAATGGAGATTTACAGTATCAAATAATGCTATCAAGCAGATACTACAGCAAAACAAAATAGCGCGTCGCACTGAAGAGCAGGCAGGTCCTGGGCCCTTCACTCAGAGGCCAACCTTGGTCTACCTAGTGAAATGTATGAAAAATTAACCATCACTTTCCACTGAAAATATTTTAGCAAAAGGAAAGACTTGGAATGATAGCTTGCAATTTGTGGTCTCATAAATGGGTAAAACCCAAAGCCTGTTTCTATAGTGGATAAACAAAATTCCAAATTTGGGAATTTCAAGGCAATATAGTTCTATTTCTAATCCTATCCTTGCTACCTTACGAAGTATGTAAGCATATCGTAATAATCACTATTTAAAATTAAGTAAAATTGGCAGATTAAGGAGAAGTTTGCACAGAAGCTACTAAATTCTAATTTATTATGAATTTAACAATATCACTCCCATCTTGTCCTTGAAAAAATGGTAAAGACTTTTAAAGAATGTCTTTAAATACAAAAGACATAATATTATGCATGTAAGATGAATATGTTTTCTGTACTTGACTTATCCTGTATTTATTAGAGAAAGCAATAAAATTATATATATATATATATATATATATATATATATATATCCCTTATTGTTTGTTTCCATATTCTACAATTCTATAATTCTAGGTCTAAATTCAGATTATATATATGACAGCATATATTTCTAAGAATTTTGCAAGCAATGGTTCTGTGCAGCATCATTTTCTCTCAACTTTTATCTATTGGAGCATTGACTAGTTGGCTTATCTTTGTTTTCATATAATAGCCCCATTTGGCTTTAGAAAATACACACCTCCTGGTTTTCCCATTATAGGGACTACATTCATCATTTACCATTATTTCTCAGTATAGGATCATTATTTATGAACTTATTTGTGTCTCTTCATGTCTTATAAAAATTAAAGATTATTAGAATTAATGATTCAATTGTCCATTCTTCCAATAAACATCTCAAATTTTTACTGCCCTCAAGGAAGACATACTTCTTCCTTATTAAAATGAAAATGTAGTTGAGCAATTTTTAAATACTGAACTAGAACAAACTGAACTCATAATCTGTTAGTATTTCTTATTAATTAGCTACTATCTATTTGGGAATAGAGTATAATTTCAGGAACTCAATGCAAAACTAGGCTGCATCAAAAGGATGCATAGCAATAAACTGTGCTGACCCTTTAGATGAATTTAGTATGATTGATTGTGACAATGCCTTTATTTGTGATATTAGTTCAAACAAGATCACTTTTTTTGACACAGGATGCAATGCCAGATATGATAATCTCTAAATTCCTCTTCAAATCTGCCTTTCTAAAATTGCCCATAAAACTTATGTCTTACTACTACGAAGGTTTTAATGCATGCTTTCCATGTTATTGAACAAATGAATAGTCCTTCAAAAAAGAACATGAAGTGATTGTAAGATTTTGATAGTCGAGAGTTTCTGTAATTAAAGTTACAGTTGTACTTTATTCTGATTAGAAAGAGGTAAAGTTGGTTTTAAATTTCCATTTGAGGTAATAAAGCCAATTGAATTTCTTAGTACAAAGGATTAAGTAGAGAGAGAATCATTTGTAAACCCCAAAGAATAATCTGCAGATGCATTCACAAAGCAATTAATCCTGGAAGCCATGACCAAGCATATGTCGTGTAACTTGACCACAAAGTTATTACTGAAGAAAAATCTCTCAGTAAGCGAGATTCTAATAAATACTGATAGCAGCAGATTTGAATTAGGAGCTCCTAAATAAAGAGATCATATTTCCATATTGTTTTATGGTATTGTCTCACATATAGGACTTTGAACTGACAAGAGTATATGTTTCTTAGAAGATGATATTGACTGACAGTGCTCCAGGACATCGTCTCTTGGTTACAAATAGATTTGCCAAAGAAAATGGGTAAAAGAGGTCAAGAGACAGGTCGTACAGGTTTGGCAGATGGTTAGTCAGAGTTCCAGTCAGGTTCATTCTCAGCAAGGTGTCTACATAGATGAAGGTGGAGAAAAGTAATAAAGCAGGATAGAGCACTGATGATAAAAGAAAGATTAAAAGTCTAAATTAAGAAATCTCACTTTCAAGAAACGACTAGGATGAAGTATTTGAAATACATTTATTGCTTGGAAGGAAAATGACTGTGCAAGATAGGGTAAGATGATAAATTCTGAAGCAGTAGAAGAAACCTGAACTACAAAAACTTCACATTGCCCATCCAGAAGCTTTTCCTATTTATAAGATACATGGACCATAATGTGGTACATATTTCTCCTCTAAGGGCTGTGATCAAAGGCATACTTTATACATCATTTAAATAGCCTGGAGAAAGTGCTTGACTATATAATCTGTAGGGACAGAATGTAGACAACAGTAAGTTAACACACTTTTATTTCTAGAATGTGGTAAACCAGGAAAACAGTGAATACACAGAGATAATCAACAGATAACCCCTCCATCCTAGCAGAGAATCCTAAACATTTTAGTGATCTGAGAGATTAAATGGGGAAAAAAATAAACATACAATACACATCCTAATAAAAACACAGTGGACAGAAAACAATTTTCCTTTTCTTAAAGGTTATTTGGTGTTAGAGAATAAAAGCATTTAAATACCTAAACTCAGCCAATGTTGGTCACTGCCTTTTACACAGTAGGGATCCAACTGAAAGGATATTCTTAATGAACCAGCTGTGAAAGAAAAATAAATGCAACTCTCTGAAGTCCCGATTGTTACTTGTTAGTGGAAAGTGGGATTACTTGACTCCAATATGAAATGCTGTGTCATTTATAGATAGGCTTATTTATTTCACTAACAGTTGTAATAGTAATAATCTTCATGATCTGAGAAGATTAAAAGTAGAAGTCTTGGTAGAACTTTCAACAATAAATCTTGACAACTTATGGAAATAGAGGATGTTGCTGTTTGTGTTTTTAATTTTTTAAAAATTTTTGACAGTAGTTGGGATTGATCCTAGGTCTTTCATATTGAGCTATATACCTAGTCTTCACATTGTTTTTTGTTTTTTTTTTTTTTACTTTTTTGAGACAAGGTTCTGTTAAATTGCCAAATCTAGGTTTGAATTTTCAATCCTCTTACCTTAGCTGCTCAGAGTGTTAGGAATACAGTACAAGTATGTGTTACCATGCCCAGACTGATATTTTTTAAGAAAAATTTTATCAAAATTCTATCAAAACTGAGAAAATATCCTGTCAGGTTTGCTACAGAACCTCTTAATTTCCCTTAGTTTTGAAAATCTTAGCGAATGAAAATATATATTTAAAAATCATAATGAGACCATCAGCTAATCTTTATATTCACTGTCTCTCATAAACCTATCAAGTTATTTATATCAACTTCTTCACATTTTAACACTTTTAAACTGTAATTATTTATGCCTATACATAGAACTTTTACATATGATTCATCATTCCTATATATGTTCAGGAATATCTAATTTATGTTTGTTTGTTTGTTTGTTTGTTTTTTTGTACTGGGGATCAAACTCATGACCTTGCGCTTACAAAGCAAGTGCTTGAGCCATTGAGATAAATCCCTGGGCCTATTTTTTTTTTTTTCTTTAACAGCCTCCGGGTCAGAAATTCTTGGAAAAAGTCCAGTAAGAACAAGAAAGAAATCACCATAGAATTAGGTAATCAATTATAAATAATCTATGTCTTGACTAAAGCTGAAAAATCCTAGAATGTACAGAAATATCAGCAATCAGCAGCTGAGTTTAAAGATATTTCCACATAAAACTATTCACTCAAATCTTTGTGAGACATAATCTCACAATTATGTCTGTGGTTAAGGATCAGGTATAACTGGGTTTGTTCTTAACATACCCCAAACCAATTTGAAACTGGGGGAAGGGAGATTTTCCTAAGATATTTCTCAAAAGTATATTTAAACATTTAAAATCATATTTTAACTATTTTAAAATTATTTAAAATCAATTCTTGCAACAAAATCAAACACTGATCACATACTGACAAGTACTCAAGTATATATTAAATGCAAACACTGTGTAAGCCAGTACTTCTTCCATTAGTTTGTCTGGGTTGTACAGATACCCTGAGATATATTTAGTTATCTCTCCTCCTTCAAGTACCTCCCACGACTACAATTTCTAAGTTATAACAAAGTATTATTGTTAATTAATGGCTAAATAATCTTCAGAATACTAACAAATCTAGGGCATAATATCAAATCTGGTTGATAATAGGTAAATATGTCGATTGTTTACTTTCCTTTTTTAATTAGAGGCTCTCAAAACTTGTGAAAGTTCTAACACCCAAAGGAATAAAAGTTCATTGATTGAATAACAAGCAACAACGTTAGTATTTTCAGAGTAAATGTAATCTGCTTAAAGCCACTAACCCCTCTACACTTACAAGCATTAATATCCCCCAGCTTAAATAGAAATGACTCCTTGCTCACTAGTTCAAACGATACCATCGAATCCTTCCACTGAGTTGAACAAAATTAGGTCTTTGGCTTGGCTCATGTGAGAATACTGGAACACAGTCTGTTATTATGCATAAAATAATTCAGTAGTGTAGTCGCTGATTTCATTCTGTTTGTGAATAACTCATTCTTTTCAGTGAATATATTGGTAAGTTAAGGGTCAGCAGTACAGAATACACATCTGATGAACCACTTCTTAGAGTGGATCCGTGTACCACCCTCCTTAACCCAAGACTGCCTGAATTTAGAGATGGAGGAGACATAGCCAGGGACAGAGAAACCAGTCCCAAGCTTCCTGTGTTGCCCAGCACCCAGGAAAATTTTACTTTACTCACCAAAGTTCTTATTGATTCCTCACTTCAAAAAAAATAATAGTTTCAAATTGACTGACTCACTTTTCTAAGCCTGAGAAGAATTTTCATTGAAAAAACCATTTAAGGTTTTTTTTTTTTTTTCCCTTAAAAGTTTTGTGTAAAAATCAATGACTTTGTATAGTGATACAAACGCAACTAAGGAAGAGGTGGTCCAGAAATCAGAATTTAAGTGGTTATAGTACTACTCTCATTCTTATTTATTTTATTTATTCATTTTTGAGATAGGGTATCACTACACAGTTCAAACTGACCTTGAACTTTCCTCCTGCTTCATCCTTCCAAGTGCTGGGATTACAGGCGTGGGCCACCAGGCCCAGTACATCATAACAGGTTAGGGAGTAGGGGGTTAGGAGACAGATTAAATCCTGCGGCAATTTGCTTTAGTAACAAAATATGTGGAAAGAAAGGCTGTCTTTCTGAAAATGAGAAATACCTGTTTCATTTTCTTAGTGTCCCTCCACCCAGTTTTATAATCTGAAATTTGAGCTATTTTACTCTCTCAAGATGTGGACATCGCACTTCTTCTCTAGATGAGGAAATTTTGTTTTAAACCTGTATATTGAATAGCTCACCCTCTGAAAGGCTGGATAAAATTCTTTGGAACTGCTCTGAATTTTTGAACACATATCTTTTTTGTTCAAATGAAGCACAGAAATGCATTTCAAACCCAAATTGAAATAGCCAGCAATTTAGATTGTTTTCCATTACTGCTACACTCTGAACAGTGGAGATAATAAAGAATTGACTATAGACAGAATCAGAAGATATTAAAAAAAAAAAAAAACTCCCCAAAATGGGTTCCTTAAAGAATAGGCCTGCACACTTTGGAGTAATGCTTGTTTCAATGGCTGCTTCATTTTATCATAAAATATTTTCAATGTACAGGGAATACATAATTGTTGAAATAAAATCTAATTCATATTATATATATATATTATATATATATATATATATATATATATATATATATATATAATTATGTGCTAGCCGCAGATGGTTTAATGTGAAAATTGATAGTTTCCAGAACTTTTAGGAATGTTGTCCATCTATCACCATGAATATTCATATTGATTTTAATTAACAGCCCAAATTTTTTAAGTGACATAACACATGGGCATTGGTTGATCCCTTATT